>QRFJ01005182.1:0-63617 GCA_006176705.1 Cocos nucifera
CCTCCAGCCTATAGCATCCAATGCTTAATAGACATGGTTGCATCTTCCCAGTGTAACTAAACCACTGTAACTAGTCGAGAATAATCAACTCCGGGAAGGGCCCGCATATCTACAATGGTGGAAGACCTTAGACTTAATCTTTTCTTAGGAAGATTTTTAGATTTCATTAAACTAGACTTAACATAGTCATAAGCATTATGACTAACATAGTGGCATTGGTTAGCTCAGATTATTGACCACCTCAGGTCAGGACTGAGCCAACAAATATGGCCAGGTAAGTGAGACCGGTGGAAGGGATATGCCATTAACTCGACAAGAATGCATTCGAGTCGAATAGCTTCCAATTAAAAACTAGTTGATCGTATCTGCCAAACTTACCTTAGACACCAAATTGTTGAGTCAGAACTAATCGAATTAGCCTATAATTCAGACTCTTACCACTGAACCTAATTAGGTCTTAGCTTGATCGATCACTCATATGATTTGATCTTGATCCAAACTTAATCCTATTAGGTTGGTCAATTTAAACACTCTTGATCCCATCTAACCAACTCTTTCAGTTTGATTAACCGCTTAGACCTAATTAAGCTACCCAAGTCTGAACTCAATTTTATGAATATATCTTAGATCTAAAATTCTTAATTTTAGACCTAATATATATTTCATAATCTTAATTCTTAATTAAGTTTAGGGTTCACAAATAAAATATGTAAATAAAAAATCCTAGGATTTCAGGATCTAAGATTTTCTAGAAAATAAGTTTTTAATTTTTTATTAAGGACGAACGCGCAGCATCCCTACACATCATAAGAACATCCCATCAAATGAGAGGAGAGGGCATTTAAATCCTACTTTATTCTTATAATCAGACGACCTAGGGGAACACCTTAATCAAAAATATAAAAGACTACAAAACTAGTTAGATCTACATCATACATCTCATATATAAAATTGATCTAACTATAAACATGTTTTGCATACATCTCATGTATCATATCATGTATGTTTTCATATCTAAATTATCTCATAATTATCTAAAAAATTAAATTTAAATCGATCAAATCAAAATAAATTTTATTCTAGATAATTATGTAGAACTATTCTATAACTAGTCTAAACATGCATTCATCATATCTCATATGAACCAAAAATTAAATATTTTTATTTTTAATTTTTTAAAACTTATTATAATATTTATAATACTAAAAAATAGTAAATAAATTAATCTAAATTTATAACTTAATCAAATTAAATTATGATCATGCAAGACTATACATAGAATAATTCTATTCTACAACTAGTCATGCATCTTGTAGAACTTAGATCTAAATTATTTAATTTTAATTTTTTTAATTATAGATCTAATTACATCTCATGTGATATCTAAAATCATCTAATTATTAGATAAAAATTAAATTTAAATTAAATCTATATAATTTATGGAAACCTGGCTCTGATACTAGTTGAAGAAAAAAACCTATTTTTCGGATCAGGTTTGTTTAGATCTAATTTGATCTAAAAAAATATTTTAAAAGTTTTTTTCTCTTAGATCTGGATCAAATCTAATATTTTTTTAGGTTTGATTTGATAGATCTAATAAAATAAAATAAAATTAGATTTAATTTATATCTTGTTGTTGGGTAATCTAATTATCCAATGATGATCCTGCTAATTATCTGAGGTTCTAGATGCAGCCATACAATCGCCTGGCCTCTATCGATATTCACTCAGATAGGATCTGAATATATCCTTCTTCTCGATCTATCTTTCAAAGATTAGATCTGGATCTAATCTAGAAGGTCTTCAAAATAATTTTTGAAGATTCGATGTCGTCTCTTACAGCAGTGCTGCCTTCTTCCTTTCTTGTCGCCTTTCTCTTGCCTAGATCGCACCAAACTAGAGCCTAAAATCTCTTGGACATGGTGAAGAGAGAGAGGATCTGAGGTAGGTGTGGAGGAGAGAGGGATAGAGCAATGTGGAAAGGGCAAAGGGAGAAGTTCTTTAAAGCTAGGCGTAGATAGGGTTTATATAGACCCTGCTGCGCCATGCAGTGCCATATCATCACAGCCAATCATGACTTTTCATGCAATCAGATCTAAATCTGATTGGTGGGATGATATCATCTGATCCAATCAAATGAGAGCCCCTCTCCAACATCCTTAGGTGGCGCTAAGACTGATCAAAGTAGAGTCCTTGGCACCACCTAGTTTGATTTCATGAAGCAACCTGGAGTCCCATCTGTATGGGACTCCAAGCATCTCGATCCTTGGGCGCATGCCTCCCTAGGCATGCACCCCCTCTTTTCCTCTTTCTAGCAAGGGGACAAGCCCCTATCTGCTCTCCTATGGGTGCATGACACTTAGGCAGATGTCTAAGTGTCAAAAGTCAACGTTTGACCAAAGTCAAAAGACAAGAATTAGCAGGTGACGAAAAATGGTAGGTATTGTCTCAAATTTATCTCATAAATTAAGATAACTCTTTTCTGACCTAGACAAGCTCTAGTCAGATCAAGTAAAGGTACCTGAGTGAGCACAAACATATTTGGCTCAGTCGAGATAACTTTTAATAATTGTAGAAAGAGAATATTAGGCTCAATCTTGTGCTAGCATGATTTTCTTGAACCTAATTGAATCTAATTCAAATCAATTGAACTGGATTAGTCCAATTGATGATATTTAGATCTAAACTCTTATTTGTGTGACTCAGTTTGGTTCAGTTCTGTATGGTAATGGGTTATATCATGATCTCTATCATCGACATCATCGAAACACCTTTCGATGGATCAGAACTTTTCTGATTCCTACAACTAGAATGATCAATCATCCAAATCATTCTAATTGCTCCCAAAATCTCCCAGTGATACCTAGTAGTATATGGTGGCAACCCATCAAAACTAAAAATGAACCTCTTGGTGCAGTTACATGTGTGATTAAGTTCTTCTATCTTGAGCCCCGATCAGATTAGGGTTAAGGTGAACTCATCAAACCCTAATTTCTGTCATATGATTTAATCATTTGATTCATGTCCGATGTGAAAACTTTAATAGAAACTTTTCTATTATTTCACTTTGCCATGGTCATGGGCTTATGGACTTGATTCTCATGATTATCATAGAGCTGCTCCTCATCTACCGAGATAGATAGATTTCCACTTGGTGCAATCCAATTCCTACAATGAACATGCTATAGCCTACATACATCTTAGGATTTCGAATGGCTAGGAGATCGAGTCATGGTGTAGTCAAACTATAACACTCTCAAGGTGAACTGTCGATGCACCTCAGATCAAAGAACTAGATACACCACTACAGCTTCGAGCCAGTCATCGACGAGAAGGTAGACTTCCTTATGATTGCTCGAGGTGGTCACGCTCAGTGCCCTCATTCTCAAATGAGTATCTGTACTCTTGCTCTGATGTCTCTACACCATAGACTCAAGATTCATCTACTGTAAAGAAGCGATTATACACCAACCTTTCGGATCAATCACCATCCTCATGATGATCCTACGGTTGGGAGCATTTTATGAGTTAATAACAAAAATTCATGTCTTAAATTTTCAACTCTTTAAAATAAGAATTATCAATATCATTAACTTAAGGAATGTATCATAGACACTAAATACACATTATGATAGAAAATAATCCATTTTATTATTTATAGTCAAAATTATAATTCTGCCCTTAGAAGTGTACAACAAGTGTCAGCTAATTATGGCTTCTAGGGCACACATATCCAACATCGAAATGATGTATTTGACCAAAGTCAAAAAATAAGAATTAGCAGGTGACGAAAAATGGCCGGTATTATCTCAAATTTATCTCATAAATTAAGACAATCCTTTTCTGACCTGGACAAGCTTTAGTCAGACCAAGTAAAGGTACCTAAGTGAGCCTAAACACATTTGGCGCAGTTGAGATAACTTTTAATGATTGTTGAAGGAGAACATTAGGCTCAATCGTGTGCTAGCATGATTTTCTTGAACCTAATTGAATCTTATTCAAATTAATTGAACTGGGTTAGTCCAATTGATGATATCTAGATCCAAATCCTTATTTGTGTGACCTAGTTAGGTTTAGTTCTTTATGGTAATGGGATATGTCATGATCGATATCATCGAAACACCTTTCGATGGATCAAAACTTTTCTGATTCAGACAACTAGTATGATCGATCATCCAAATCATTCTAATTGCTCCCAAAATCCACCAGTGACACCTAGTAGTATATGGTGGCAATCCATCAAACTGAGAATGAACCTCTCGGTATAGTTATCTGTGTGATTAGGTTCCTCTATCTTAAGCCCTGATCGGATTAGGGTTAAGGTGAACTCATCAAACCCTAATATCCCTCATATGATTAATCATTTGATTCAAGTCCAATATGAAAACTTTAATAGAAACACTTTCTATTATTTCACTCTACCATGGCCATGGGCTTATGAACTTGATTCTCATGATCATCATAGGGCTACTTCTCATCCACCAAGGTAAATAGATTTCCTATTAGTGCAATCCAATTCCTACAATGAACATGCTATAGCTAACATACACCTCAGGATTCCAAATGGCTAGGAGACCGAGTTATGGTGTAGTCAAACTATAACACCCTTAAGGTGAACTACCGATGCACCTCAGGTTAAAGAACCAGACACACGACTGCAACTTCAAGCCAGTCATTCACGAGAAGGTAGACTTCCTAATGACTGCTCGAGGTGGTCACGCTCAGTGCTCTCATTCTCTAACGAGTACCTATATTCTCACTCTGGTATCTCTACACCATAGACTCAAGACTCGTCTACTATAAAGAAGTAATTATGCACCAACCTTTCGAAACAACCACCATCCTCATGATGATGATCCTACGATCGGGAGTATTTTATGAGTTAATAACGAAAATTCATGTCTTAAATTTTCAACTCTTGAAAATATGAACTATCATTACCATTAACTCAAGGAATGTATCACGGGCACTAAATACACATTATGATAGAAAATAATTTATTTTATTATTTATAATCAAAATTATAATTTTATCTTTAGAAGTGTATAATAAGTGTCAGCCAATTCTGGCTTCTAGGGCCCACATATCTAACACTAATCTCCTCTTGGAGTTTTTCATGCTAAACCTCTTTAGTACCTGCTCTATGTACATCTTCTGTGAGAGACCCAGCATCCTATTCGATCTATCCCTATAAACCTTAATTCCTAAAATAAAGGATGCTTCTTCTAGGTCTTTCATGGAAAACTCTTTTGATAACCACATTTAAACTATGGTCAACATGAAAAGATCATTCCCAATAAGGAGCATGTCATCCACGTACAGTATGAGAAAGATAATAATGCTTCCACTGATCTTTTTCAATACACACGGTTCCTCCTTGTTCTTGATGAATCCAAATGATTTGATCAGATCATTGAAATGAGCATTCCAACTCTGAGATGCTTGCTTAAGTCCATAGATGGACCTTTGCAGCTTGCAGACCTTGTGATCAACATCACTGGATGTGAAATCTAGCAACTGTTCCATATAGATATCTTCCTCAAAATATCCATTTAAGAAGGCCATTTTTATGTCCATCTATCATATCTCATAATCAAAATAGGCTGCAACAGCAAGCAATGTGTGGATGGATTTTAGCATGGCTACTGGTGAGAAGGTATCCTGATAGTCAATGTCTTCGCTCTGACTAAACCCTTTCACCACTAACTTAGCCTTGAATGTCTCCACATTTCCATCTACACCTATCTTTCTCTTGTATATGCATTTACATCCAATAGGTATTATACCTTCAGGTGGATCTACCGAGGTCCAGACTTGGTTCAAGCACATTGAGTCAATCTCTGACTTCATTACCTCTAACCATTTCTCAGAGTTGATATCTAATATCACCTCTTCATAGGTTTTGGGATCATCACCATGAACCCCATTTCCCATGAGGAATATTTTCTCTATGTCCTCTGAAATAGTACCTAAGTACCATTCAAGAGGATGGAAAATACTTTCTAATCTACAAGGTAGAGGAGGTAGTTATTGGACTAGCTTAATCTGATTAGGTTTCATAGGGTCTTTAGCTCGTTGCTCTTGGGAGACTTTCAGCTCGAACCTAATCTTCCTTTCGATGCCTCCATCTTGAATAAACTATTTTTCAAGAAAGATGGCATGTCGACTCACAATCACATTGTGGTCTTCCAAAATGTAGAAATAATATCCTAATGACTCTTTAGGATATCATATGAACCGAGCTCTTAAGGACCTATACTAACTTGTCCGCCTATTGTCTCATGACATGAGCCAGACAACCCTAAATTCTGAGGTGACTCAGACTTGATTTTTTACCATGCCATATCTCATACGGTGTCGTAGGAATAGTTTTAGAGAAAACCCCATTCAATAAATATAGAATGGTCATTAGACTATGTCCCTAAAGAAACTCAGGAAGGTTCGTGAAGCTCATCATAGATCAGACCATATCTAATAAGGTCCAATTTCTTCGTTCTAAAATCCTGTTGAGTTGAGGTCTTCCAAGTGGAATCCATTGAGAGACTATGCCATTTTGCTTAAGATAGTCTAGAAATTTTTGACTAAGGTATTCACCTCCTCGATCTGATCGAAGAACCTTAATGAGTTTTCTGATTTATTTTTCTACTTCATATCTAAACTCTTTGAACTTTTCAAAAGCTTTAGATTTATGTCGCATCAAATACACATACTAGTATTGAGACAAACATTGGTAAAGATGATGAAGTAAACACAGTTGCCTCTAGCCGGCACATCAAATAGGTCGCACACATCAGTATGTACTAGGGCAAGTAGTTCTGTGACCCTTTCCCCATGTCCTACAAAAGGGAGCTTGGTCATTTTGTTATGAAGGCATGATTCATAAATCGGATATGACTCGAAAGTCAACAAACTCAATAGCCCAGATTTTTCCAATTTGTTAACCCTATCTTCTGCTATATGACCTAGCCTAAGGTGCCATAGATACCTATCATTTAGACTATTCCTAGGTCATTTTGATCCTATGGCATTCACGTTTTGCTCGATATTGAAAATAGAAACATCAATATGTAACTGATAGAGATCATTTATAAGAAAACCACTTGCAATTTTATTTCTTTCATAAAGAATATTATAATGGTCTTTAAGAAAACTAATTACATAGCCGTCCTATGCTAAACATGAAACAGAAATCAAATTCCTGCTTACTGCAGGCACATAAAAATAGTCTCTAAAAACTAAATCTAATCCTAATAGTAATCATAAAGGATAGGTTTTCACGATCACTGTAGCAACTCTTGCTTTATTTTCGACATATAGAATCATCTCACCGTCCCTCAGCCTCTTGGTATCCTCAAGATCCTGCATAGAAGTGCATAAGTGAGCACTAGAACCAGAGTCAAGCACCCAATCGAATGCAGAAAAAACCATAAGGTTAGATTCAATAACAAGCATACCTCCAGAAGGACCTACCTCCTTCTAATTTTTCAGGCTGGCTAGGTACAAGGGGCAGTTTCACTTCCAATGATCATCTGTGTTACAATAAAAATATTTTTCTTTGTTAGCAGCCTTCTTCTTCGACTCTGCCTTCTTCTTCTTACCATCCACCTTCTACTTCTTGATGGACTTCTTGTTCTTTTCAAAAGACTTTTTCTTGGAAGAAGTCTACTCCACAACAAATACTGAGCCATTAGAACCTTTCATAGAAAGCTCAACAGTAACCAGCATATTCATAAGTTCTGTCGGAGTATTCTATAATTTATGCATATGGTAGTTCATGATGAACTACCCATACGCATCAGTCAAGGATTGTCGAATTATATAAATCTACAAATCCTTATCCAACTTGACATCAAGCTTCTCAAGCTCTTCTAAGTCCTTGATCATCATCAGACAATGATCTTGGACCGACTGTCCATCATGCATTTGAGCTTTAAAAATTCTTCTAGTGATTTGATATTTGGCTGCACGACTTTGTTCACCAAATAACTCTTGCAGGTGAACCAACATTTGACGGCTAGTCTTAATATCTTCATGTTGGTGCTGGAGCTTATCAAACATCAAGTCCAATATGTAATACCTAACTTTGTTATCATCACCGTCTACTTCTCAAGAGACTTTCTCTGATCAACGGATGGATGGGCTAGTAAAGTGGAAGGATCCTGTTCCAACACATGAGTCAACTTCTTGAAACCCAAAATAATTTTAAAGTTCTAGAGCCAATCCTTGAATTTGGATCCGGTCAGCCTATGGGTGTCTAGGATATGGGCTAATGGATTGGATGCAGATATTTTCTTATAAAGAGTCAAACTTTCTAGTTAGATTTTATAATTAGATTTAATCAATTTATTTAAAAATTTTATTTTTTTTAAATAAATTAGGATCTCACTATTTTCTCAGATCCTTATACTCCCTGGGCAGAGATGCAAAAATCTTCATGATCAATTGATTTCTAGTGGATGGTATGGTCCCACCGACTGGCTCACCACCTCATCTAATAGTTATTGATGATGGATCAACCGATGAGTGGACAACTTTTATCCAATGATTCTCTAATCATGGTGCACCTAATCTTGATCTCTAATTCATGAATCTCACCATATTCAAAATATTGATCCACTCCTTAATTAAGTCAGATCCACCATTCGCATGAATTGAATTTTTGATTGGATCCCTCACCCTATCCAAAATATTGAGCCCAACCCATCCTCCAACCCATAGCATCCAATGCCTAATAGACATGGTTGCATCTTTCTGATGCAACTGAACCACTGTAACCAACCGAGAATAATCAACCCTGAGAAGGGCCCGCACATCTACAATGGTGGAAGACCAATTGACTTAATCTTTTCTTAGGGAGATTCAATTTAGGTCTTTTAGACTTGACTTAGTCCTAATGGTTATGACAAGCCTAGTGGCATGCGTTAGCTCAAACTGTTAGCCACCTCAAATTAGAACTCAATAAGAATGCATTCAGATCGAGTAGCTCCTAATTAAAAATCAATCGATCATATCTACCAAACTTACCTTAGACACCAAATTATTGAACCAGATCTAATCGGGTTAGCCTACAATCCAAGCTCGAACCACATAGCCAAATTAGGTCTTAATTAGATTGATCACATGTAGCTATGAGTCAACCTTGATCTAGACTTACAACTATTGAGCTGTCAATTCTAAGCACTCTTGATCCCATTAACCAATTTTTGATTCGATTTGATCAATCGCTAGACCTAATTAAGCTACCCAAGTTCGAACCCAATTTTATGAAAATATCTTAGATCTAAAAATTTTTAATTTTAGATCTAATTAGTTTTATAATCTTAATTCTTAATTAAGTTTGGATTCATAAACAAAAAACATGTATCAAAATCCTAGGATTTCAGGATCTAGGGTTTTACAGAAAATAAGTTCTGATTTCTGATTAAGGACGAATGCACAGCACCCCTACATGCCATAAGAACAACTCATTGAATGGAAGGAGAGGACCTTTAAATCCTACTTTATTCTTATGACCAGATGGCCAAGGAGAATGCCTTAATCAAAAATATAATTGAAACTACAAAACTAGTTAGATCTAGATCATATATCACATATAATTAATGATCTAACTAATACATGCTTTGCATACATCTCATGTATCATCATTAAATTAAACATACATATTTTTTAGATCTAAATTATCATATATAATAACTAAAAAATAGATTTAAATTTGATCATATCAAAATAAAACTATTCTAGATAATTTGTAGAACTATTCTACAACTAGTCTAAACATGCATCTTTTCATATCACATATGAATAAATCAAAAATTAAAAACTTTAATTTCTATTTTTTATATTTGATTAAAAATATTATAATATCAAAAAAATAAAAATTAAATAGATCTAAAATTATATTTAATTAAATTAACAACATGATTATACTAGACTACACATAGAACTATTTTATTTCCAGTCTAGTCATGCATCTCATACATATTAGATCAAAATGATTTAATTTTAATTTTCTAATTTTAGATCTAATCATATTTGATGTGACATCTAAAACTTTTAATATTAAATAAAAAATAATAAAATTAGATCTAAAATAAATTTGAAGAACTGCAACATGGCTCTTATACCAGTTAAAGGAAAAACCTATTTTCTTAGCACAGAATCGCTCAAATCAGATTGGATCTAAAGGAATATTTTAAAATTTTTTTTCTAAAATCTTAATCAGATCTGAGACTTCTCAGATCTGATCATAGAGATTTGATATTAAAAGTTAAAAATAAAATTAAATTAGATTTAATTTCAAGTACCTGATTTGATAATCTAATTATCCTGCAATGATCTTGTTGATTCCAGAGGTTTTGGAAGGAGCCATGCATGTGCTTGATCTTTATCAGTATTCACTCAAGCAAGATCTAAACATCTTCTCCTCATGAATCTCTTCTTCAATAATTATATTTGGATCTAATTTGAAAAGTCTTCAAAATAATTTCTGAGGGCAGCCTATTCGTCTTACGAACACCATCGTATAAATGTTGAATTTTACGCCAAGACCTTAGACCTTCAACTTAGATTTGTGCCTAACTTTTTAGGCATATAGAAGAGAGGGAGAGAAAAGATAGAGGAGGTATGGATATCAGAGGGAAGTCTCCTTTGGGTGTGGAAAAAATAAATTACATTGAGGCAATTACATGAGAAGAGTTCTTATACAAGACATAGCACCATAAAGAGTCTCTTTTTGATCAAAAACCTTGTTAATTCAACCATTGGGACTCCTAAACCTGATCTCCATGAAAAACACCAAATTTCAACTAGTTTTGATGCCAAAAATTCATCTGGAAGGTGGTAGCTGAAAGGATAAGGAAGATTCCATGTGCGTCTAGGATTCTTCCCTTAAGAGTTTAATCCAAATCAAACTCTATCAAAACCCAATATAGGCACCTCCAAAAATCATGAAATTTTGGACACCCAAATCATAACTCGTGCCCTATCACATAGCCAAAAATTAAAGCAAAATAATTTTTAAATAAATTTATAAAATTCTCTGATCATGTAACCCTTAATTCTCTCAATTTGGTCAACTATTGACCCTAGTCCAATTGCACTAGGAATGAATTTAATTTTCATAATTAATCTAACCTAAACTTGTTCCAGTCAAATGAAAATAAACTCATTCAAGATACAAAAATGAGTTAAATTAAATTTGACTTGGTTGCGATGAATCAGAAAGATTATAGAATGAGAAAGTCAGGCTTAATCGTGTGCTAGCACGATTATCTTGAACCTGATTAGATCTAATTCAAATCAATCAAGCTAGATTAGCTCAATTGATGATGTTTAAACCTAAATTTTTATTTGTGTGACCTAGTTAGATTTAGTTTCGTATGATAATGAGACATGTCATGATCTCTATCATCAACATCATCGAAACACCTTTCGATGAACCAAAACTTTTCTGATTCATACAATTAGAATGATCGATCATTAAAATCATTCAAATTGCTCCAAAAATCCATTAGTGATGTCTAGTAGTATATGGTTACAACCCATCAAAACTAAAAGTGAATCTCTTGGTGTAGGTACCTGTGTGATTGGGTTCTTCTATCTTGAGTCCCTCCTATGTGAAACCCTTTATAGAAACTCTTTCTATCATCTTCACTCTACCATGGTCATGGGCTTATGGACTCGATTCTCATGATCATCATTGGGCTACTCTTCATCTATCGAGGTAAATAGATCCCTTATTCGTGCAATCCAATTCCTACATTGAATGTACTATAGCCAACATACACCTTAGGGTTCTAAATGACTAGGAAACCAAGTTATGATGTAGTCAAACTACAACACCCTCAAGGTGAATTGTCGATGCACCTCAAGTCAAAAAATAAGATACACTACTGTAACATCGAGCCAATCATCGACGAGAAGGTAAACTTTCTTATGAATGCTTGAGGTGGTCACGCTCAGTGCCCTCGTTCTCTAATGAGTATCTGTACTCTCGCTCTGATGTCTCCTCACCATAGACTCAAGACTCATCTACTCAAAGAAAGCGATCATACACCAACCTTCGGGATCAATCACCATCCTCGTGATGATTCTACGGTCAAGAGCAGTTTATGAGTTAATTATGAAAATTCATGTCTTAAATTTTTAACTCTTTGAAAATATGAATTGTCATTACCATTAACTCAAAGGATGTATCACATACACTTTAAATACACACTATGATAAAAAATAATTTTTTTATTAATTTATAATCAAAATTATAAAATTATCCTTAGAAGTATATTACAAGTGTTAGCTAATCTGACTTCTAGAGCACATTTCTAACACGGGCCTCCTTAGGACTTTGTCATCTTTTCTTTTTCTTTTTTTTTTGTACATGATCTCGTGGACCTTCACTTTGTAATGAACTTCAGATTTAATGAAGGAATATTTTCTTCGATCATCCTTTTGCTTTGTTTGGATTCAGTGCGTATTGATTTTTCTATTTCTCTCTTTTGCTTTGACTTTTGTTGAAAGGATTGTTGAAAAAGTAGTTTTTCTCCTATCTTTTCATAATCGAAGATTTCTTTTACGTACGTTGGAATGAGTCTATCCTTGTTTGTTTGATTTCATTGATTTTTCTTCGTCCATTCATCAAGACGAGGTCCTTCCTCCTGCTTTAGGTAATCGGAGGTCTTTGTTTATATCAAGATGAGGTTCCTCCTATTTCTGATGAGATTAACTTTTACTTTTGTTAA
Source organism: Cocos nucifera (assembly GCA_006176705.1). Taxonomy (NCBI): domain Eukaryota; kingdom Viridiplantae; phylum Streptophyta; class Magnoliopsida; order Arecales; family Arecaceae; genus Cocos; species Cocos nucifera. The sequence goes on from QRFJ01005182.1 coordinate 12,738, forward strand.
AGTGAGGCCTTCCTTTGATTTTTGTTATGGTCATTGAAAGGTTCTCTCCTCTTATCTTAAGTAACTGGAGGTCTTCATCTTGCTCATGTTAGGATGAGGTTCTTCCCCTATTCCTATCATGGCAGTAAGGGCATCATTGGGCCGTTGATAGGACCTCTCTCCTCATCTCATCTTAGGTTAATGAGGTCTTCACTTTGCTCAAGTTAGGATGAGGTTCTTCTTCTATTCCTAGCAGGACTGTAGGGGCACATAAAGGCCATTGAAAGGGCCTCTCTCCTCATCTCATCTTAGCTTAACGAGGTCTTCGCTTTGCTCAAGTTAGGATGAGGTTCTCCTTCTATTCTTAATAGGGCTATAGTGGCACATAAGGATTGTTGAAAGAGCCTCTCCCCTCATCTCGTCTTAGGTTAACGAGGTCTTCGCTTTGCTCAAGTTAGGACGAGATTTTTCTCCTGCTCCTAACAGGACTGTAGGGGCACATAAGGGCCATTGAAAGGGCCTCTCTCCTTATCTCATCTTAGGTTAACGAGATCTTTGCTTTGCTCAAGTTAGGATGAGGTTCTCCACCTGTTCCTAATAGGGCTATAGGGGAACATAAAGATCATTGAAAGGGCCTCTTCCCTCATCCCATCTTAGACTAATGAGGTCTTCAACTTGCTCAAGTTAGGACAAGGTTCTTTTTCTATTCCTATCATGGTTACGTTTGATTACTTTGGAGAGTTATTTCCTGTCATCATAGGATTTTCGCAATAAGAAATAATAATATTAAAATAGAAGAGTTTTATTGAATGTAAATTACTAGTAGTATATTCTTAGATTTTCTAAATTTCAAGATCGTGAGAGTGCTGTTCCTCTAAGCTCCTTCAAGCGATAAGTTCAGGGTTGGATGATCTTCTTTATTTCATATGGGCCTTTCTAATTTGGAGCAATCTTTTTCTGATTCTGAGGTTGTGAAATAGCTACTCATCGAAGTACTAGGTCCCCCACTTTGAATATTTTGCCTTTGACTTTAGAGTTGTAGTAATGGGCCACTTTTTGCTTATAGGCCGCCATTCGAACTTAAGCTTTTTCTCAATTTTCCTCCAATAAGTCAAGGTTAGCCCTGGGGTTTCGTGAGTTGTGCTGCTCATTGAATGCCATGATTCATGCTAACGAGAGTTTGAGTTCTATTGGGATGACTGCTTCTGTTCTAAAAGCTAAGGCAAATGGGATCTCCCTAGTTGGCAATCTTTGGATAGATTGGTATGCCTAGAGCACATGATAGAGTTCATCCATTCAAGTTTCCTTTGCTCTTTCAAGTCTTGTTTTGATACCTTGCAGTAGGATTCTGTTTGTTACTTTGGTTTCATCGTTTGCTTATGGATGGGCTACTGATGTAAAATGATGGAAGATGTTCAAATCTTCATAAAATTCAGTATCTCTTGCTTCGGCAAACTGTTGCCCATTATCTATTATGAGGATTCGAGGCAAGCTAAATCTGCAAACGATCGACTTTCAGATGAAGTATTGCACTTTTACTTTAGTAATTTTTGCTAGAGGTTCAGCCTCGACCCACTTTGTGAAATAATCTATTGCCACCAAGAGAAACTTGCGCTATCCCAGTGCCATGGAAAAAGGTCTGAGTATGTCCATCCTCCACTGAGCAAATGGCCATGGGGCACTTAGGGGTGTAAGTTCAGAAGCTGGCTGCCTTTGAATGTTTGCACTTCTCTGATAGCGGTCACATTTTTTGACATACTCTATAGAATCATGGTATAAGGTCAGCCAATAGTAATCCTACCGAAGTAGTTTGTGTGATGAGAATCTGGCTCCTACATGACTTTCATAGATTCCTTTATGCACTTTTCATAATGCAAAGTCGGCTTTTGAAGGTCTGAGACATCTCAAGAGTGGTAAGGAGTATGACCTTTTATACAACTTATCTTTATACAGAACATATCGGAAGACTTGATTTCTGAATTTTCGAGCTTCTTTCGGATCATGAGGAAGAGCTCCATCTTTGAGTTAAGCAACCAATAGGTTAATCCAACATGGCTCATGGTCAATCAACATTACAAACCATTGCCCTTCTAGACTCGGGTGTTTTAGGACTTTCAAGAAGATCACCTTGGGCAACTCAGTCGGGGCCAATGTTGCCAACTTTGAGAGAAGGTCGGCCCTAGTATTTTCCACTCTTAGGATTTGCTTGATATCAAAATTGTTGAAGGTCAGAGTCAAGCTCTTCACTTTCTCAAGATATTTTATCATGCTTTCTTCTTGAGCCTCATAATCACCATTAACTTATCCGACCACCAGTTGAAAATCACTGTAGACTTAGAGTCGATCTGCTTTCAATTCTTCGATGATCCTTAACCCTACAATCAAAGCTACATATTCGGCCCCATTATTAGTTGCAAGAAACTCAAAGCGCAGCACATATTTGGCAATAACACCTTTTAGGCCAATCAAGATCAGCCCTGCGCCTGCACCAGAAGCATTCGATGAGCCATCTACATATAGGGCCCAGAAATCTTCAGGAAGGTCGGCTCTTTCTTCAAAGGAACTCGATTGTAACAAGGGAATATCGACTTCATTCCATTCAAGCTCGGCTTCATCCAGAATGGTGCATTCAACTATAAAATCTGCCAGAATTTAGACTTTAATCAATGGTTGAGGCTGGTAGTTGATGTCGAACTCGGTGAGCTTTATTATTCATTTTGCTATTCTTCTGGATGCATCCATTTGATGAGAAACTGCTTTGATTGGTTGATCAATGAGAAAGGTTATGGTGTGCCCTTGAAAATCAGGTCGAAGTCTCCGGGCTACAACCAGTAAGGCAAAATTAGCTTTTCTAACTTAGTATACCTTATCTCGGCGTCCCTCAAGACTCAGCTTATGTAGTAGATCGGCCTCTATAGTTTTGCCTCTTCTTTGACTAGAATTGCTGCAAGGGCTGCTGGAGAGACTGTCAGGTACAAAAATAATCCCTCTTCGAATTTTGGCTTTGCTAATAGGGGAGGTGAGCAGAGGTAGTTCTTGAGCTCTTTAAAGGCTTGTTGACATTCAGTGGTCCAACAAAAGTTCTTCAGCTATTTTAGAACTTGAAAGAAAGGCATCCATCGCTCGACCGACCTCGAGATGAAGCGGTTCAGGACTGCCACCTTTTCAATCAGGAATTGAACCTCTTTAATTGATTTTGGAGCAGTCATCTTTTGAATGGCTTAATCTTCTCTGGATTTGCTTCAATTCCATGCCTCGATACCATGAATCATAAAAACTTTTTCAAAGTCACGTCGAAGGTGCACTTGATTGGGTTCGGCTTCATCTTGTACCTCCTAAGGACAGTGAAGGTCTCTTCAAGATCGACAATGTGATTTATTGAAGCTCGACTCTTGACAAGCATGTCATCTACATATACCTCCATATTGCGGTCGATCTGCTCCTTGAAGATTTTATTGATCAGGCGCTGGTATGTTGCTTCTGCATTTTTGAGTCCAAAAGACATAATCCTGTAATAGTAAAGACCATGGTCAGTAATAAAAGCAGTTTTCTTCTCATCTTATGGTGCTATCTAGATTTGGTTATAGCCAAAAAAGGCATCCATGAAAGTATGAAGCTCGTGGCCCGAGGTCGCATCCACCAGCTGATCAATCCTAGGTAGGGGGTAGCTATCTTTCGGATAGGCTTTGTTCAGCTTTTTGAAGTCTATGCATATTCTCCACTTATCGTTCGCCTTCTTGACAAGCATGACATTAGAACCCAATTCGAATAGTTGACTTCTCGGATGAATCCAATTTTAAGGAGCTTGTCAACTTCCTCTACAATTACTTTCTATCTCTCTAGGGCATGGCTGTGCATCTTCTCCTTCAACGACCAATGCCTGGGATCAATAGTTAGACAATATTCCATGACTTTAGCATCTATTCTGGGCATGTCATTGGGGATCCAAGCAAAAATATCTATATTTCTCTGCAGAATTCGACAAGCTGCTCTCGTATCTTTTTTGCTAGGTTGGAACCAATCTATACGGTGTACTCCACATTTCCATCATTCAGTGGGATAGAAACAAAATCTTGTATGGGCTCACCCTGCTCTTCGGTTAGATCATTGCAGACATCCAACCCATCAACCGGATAAGGATCTGACTGTTCACCCCTCTGCAATGAGATTGAATAGCAATATCTTGCCAAAGCTTGATCTCCTCTAACTTCTCCGATCCCATAGCTTGTTAGAAACTTTATTTTCAAATAGTAGATTAACCCCACTGCCCGAAGCACGTTTAGATCAGGTTGGCCAAGAATTACATTGTAAGTTGATAAAGCTTTTACTATCAGAAAGTCCACCTATGCCTTGGACTATCTCGAATATTATCCTACAGCTACAACCAAAGTTATTACGCCTTCAACTAGTACTGCATTACCAATGAAGCCTACCAATGAAGAGTTCATTGGTCCAAGCCAGCATTAGGTATAGACATTTTGGAGAAAGCATCATAAAATAAAATAATGGCAGAACTTTCATTATCAATAAGGATGCGGCATACATCATAGTGTATAATATTTAAAGCAGTTACAACCACGTCATTATGTGAGAACTGAACTTCCTGTGCATCAGCCTCAGTGAAAGTCAGGGGCTCCTCAATTCTCTACCTTTTTGTTGGTCGCCCAGATCTGCTTACCTCCTCCTATCGAAGTCCTCTAGAGATAGTATTGATAATGCAAAGTGGGGGCTGATCTCCTTGTTGCTCCTCCCTCCTCGGTGGCTCTGATTGCGGTAGCAACCTTGGTCGATCTTCCCATCCTTCAGGCTGACATCGCAGGAACTGGCCAAGCCTGCCCCGTCTGATGAGTTTCTTGATCTCGTCTTGGAGCTAAATGTACTCCTCAGTATCATGATCATGGTCATGATGGTAGAGGCAGTATTTGTTGGGATTGCACTTGCCAGAATGTGTGTGCATCATCTCTAGCCTCAACAGCTGCTCCTTGATTTTCATCAACACCTAAATTTTTGGAGCATTGAGGGAAGCAAAGTTATGAAACCTTTTGAGGGAGAAACCCCACCGTGCCTTTCAATCCAGACTTCTTTGCCTTTGAGTCCGAGGAGTTCGAACTCTCTTACGCTCGAGAGGAGTTTAGGAGTGCGGTCGAGCTTCACTCAGCTTTTCACCAGTAGTGGGCATACTTGATTCACCTGCTCACCACTCTTCAGTGGCTTCACTATCCTTGACCTTGAAGGCCTCTTGTGCTTGGGCATAACCTTCAGCCTGAGCCAACATATCAGCAAAATCCTTGGGGTACTTCTTCTCAAGGGAGAATAATAGATCATTCTTCTGAGGGCCATCCTTCAATGCGACCATTGTGATAGATTGATCCAAGTTTTGGACCTCCAGTGCAGTGGCATTGAAATGGATGACATAGACCCGTATGGATTCTCCCTCTCGCTTAATATTGATGAGGGAGTCTGAGCCTCATCGAGGATGTCAGCTGCAGACAAAATGAGCTATAAATTGATGGCTCATTTGATCAAAGAAAAAGATAGTACCCAACTTAAGAATCGAGTACCAGTTTCTGACCGCTTCTTTTAGGGTGGAGGGGAAAGCTCGGCATAGGATGGCGTTGAGCACGCCATGGAGTAGCATCATTATTCAAAAGGTCTCTAGATGATCGATCAAATCTGTAGTCTCATCATAGCACTCAAACTGGAGAAGCTTGAAGTTCGGCAGGATATGTTCTTGAATAATTTTCTAGAAAAAGGGAGGATCGGTGTAGATATCATTACCGTGAGAGGAAGGAGCATGGCGGAGTTTTTCGATCCATCGATTCATTTCTTGTAGTTTTCAATCTAGGAGATCCTCACAGTCGTGGATCTCCAAAGTCTTCTGGCTGAATGGGGGCGAGGTCCCCCTAGGGGTTGAATCATGATCGGAGCATGGGCTCTCTACCCTCTTCTTCTCTTTCCTATAAGTTACCGATCGACTTGCCCAAGTCGGTCACCCCCACACTGGGTCCTGAGGTTCTAGAGAAGCCTGCTTCGACTGAACTAGTGCCGAGGGCTACTGCTGCTGCATGACCTACACCGCTTTAGTGAGACCGCAAAATTACTGGACCAGTAGGTTGAACTACTCTGCATCCACCATTACTGTTGGCAGAACCTAAGATGCCAGGGATGAGACAGGAGTAGGCAGATCCGAATGAGATTTGATCATGAAGGTAGTTTACCATCGAGTCGAGGCCTTCCGGAGAGACATTCTCATGAGATCGACTGGGGAAAAAGGACTCTAAGGGAGAAAAAAAGAGATCTCTGCTAAGCACTCCTTTAAGAATAAGAGAATCTTAAGCAAAAGAGGAGCCCTTCCTTTAGTGCCAATTCTGTTGGTGTAGAAAACTATTAACGTCGAAATTGGCTGGAGTTGGAGAAGATGAGGCCGCCGTCGGCACTTGCAAGACAAGTCCTAGACCGGAGGTGGGGTCATTTTAACAAGATCCTCCGACAATCAAGTCAGTTCTCTATCTATAGAAATGAAGCACTCAGAGAGATTTTGAGCATAGTTTAGAGCCTAAAGAGAAAACATATCTGAAGGATCCCTTATATAGGTGGAGCTTGTAATAAACTGATGGTGACAGTTGTAACTGCCTGATAGTGGATCGTTCAGGACCACGTGGAGTTTGTTACGGAGGATGGTGTCCATTATCATGATGTGCCAGTTTATTGAAACTTGATAGTTAAAGTTTGGAGGAGGTAGGTGCTGGCAGTGAAGAGTTTTGAGTTTCACCAATCCTAAAGAAGTTTGGGCTCTTTCAGGGTAGTATGTGTGTAAGTGGGTTCATGCTGTATGGATAGCTAAATTTGCATAGGTATGGAGGCCTTTCTAGGTGACTGCAGTGAGTTTGGTCGGAAGGGATTCGGAAGTCCTGTGATTAGAGAAATCCTGATGGAAGTTCGCTAGAAGAATCCGAGAGTAGTTCTACTATAATGAGTAGTCCGACTGAAGGAGCAGAAATTCGGAAATAATTTTGTTAGAGAAATTCGAAAGGAGATCTGTTGAAGGAGCAAATATATAATGACGAGTCCCTTCTTTGCTAGTACAAGAAGTTTGGATGGACGAGGGTTGATGGAAAAAAAAATTATCTGATGTCTGAGAGAAGTTCGACTGGAAGAAGGTCAGCTGGGGAATTTTGCTTAGAAGAAGTGGAAGGAGATCTGCTCAGAGAGAACCTGCTTATTTATTTCTTTGAAGCTTGGCTGCTTTTGAGGCTGTCTGGAGGCCAATATGAAAGAGACGAGGTCCTTTAGCCTATGTGTTCAAAGTTCTGGATGCAGGAATCCCAAGGTCTGCCACCCTTAGTATATTATAGGAGTTCGTCTGGAGAGGAGTTCTGTTGATCCGACGTTGGTCCAATATCGAACAGCATGGCTGATTTTTTGTTGAAAAAAGATTTGAAGAGTGCCAAGGTCGGCCAAATCAAGCCATAATTAGACATGTTACTCAGCTGCTTGGGGGCTGTCATTGCTATTCAAGTTTGTCTGAGCAAAATCTACAATGCTCCATAGGTTTTGGGAATATCCGATGGAGCTAGAAATCTAAACGAAGAAGATCAGTCGATGGATTCGGATTGGAGATCTACAGTCTCGGTGTCTGAGCGTAAACTCTTCACTGGCCGGAGTCCAACATGGCTGTCCTAATCGGATGGAGTTTCCTTAAGGCCAGATGTCCTATTGGACTTACACAGGAAAGGGTTCACACCCAATGATAACATTTTACATACCGACTATCTTGAAAGGAGTACTTTAGGATGCAGTCAATAGTAGCTAGAAAAGAAACTTGTATTGGCATGACATGATTTGTTATGTGGCTTTACCTTTGTGGGAAATACTCTAGTTTTGAGAAACTTCAAAAGAGTGTTCATATATTTTTGTTTTTATTATTATGGTGAATACTTAAGGTAAGATTCATCATGGTGAAAAATTTTGAGAAGGGTGTTGAAAGTATTCCTAAGAGAGATTCTATTAAAAGCATAAGTTGATTGAGTGATGAATATCAGCAATGTCACAATTGAAACCCGAAAGATTCTTGAAGTAGAAAGTGCAAATTTCGGGGATGAAATTTATTTTATGGGAGGAGGAAATGTAACATCTCAAACCAGTAAAATAGAGAATTAAAAGATTTATCTTTGTGTATGTATAGTATGGTAGTTATTTATGGTATATTTGAGCTATTTTGACCATAAATTATGACTATCTATCATTTCGGATCTTGAAAATTTTCTAATTCTGAGAGCTAGCACCTATAAGGAGGGCTATATGAAATATGTATTTTTCTAAAATAAAAAGTCTGAGTAATTAATCCTCAGATGTTAGTGTGCCACCAAATAATTTTTAATGATGTTTGGAGACCCTTTAACCTATTCATTCAAAAGCAAAAAAGTTATAAAAATTTTGGATTTAGAGAAATTTGAACTAGAACCCAAATTTTGGTATCTCACTCTTGAAGATTTTGATTTTTGTGATATTTTTATTGAATTCAAATATGGGGATGTTCCTTATTTACATTTATGTTTTAAAGATTAACTTTAAAAAAAAAAAGAAATATAAATAAGAGCATTATTGAGTAAAGCTGTGAGCAGAGTATGAAAAATTAAATTCTTGAAACCCTGGTATTCAAGCTAATCTGAATTGAAATCGAGCTGGTCCAAGTCTTAGGCAAAAGAAGTGAGTGTTTTGATTTACTAAGAGAGTCAGCTGGATTTGCGTTCGAGCAGACCTAGCTGATATTCGAGTTGATCTGATTTGGACTGAGCTAGCTTAGTCAACAAAAAATTCTTGGAGCGGGTTTAGCCGAGAATGTTTTCAGTTATGAATTTAAAATATTTTTTCTTGAGATAACTTAGCAACTTGGTTGTATAAATAAATAGCTGAAAAATTCTTTTGTGAACACCTCGTAGATCAAAAATTATGGGAAATTTCCTGGTTTGACACCTAGCAAGCTGCTTCTCTAAACTATTCTTTTTCTAAGAGGTGTCTATTGATTCTTTAGTTATGGTTTGGGGTTCTGAAGTGAAACAGAGAGGAGAGAGAAGGAAAGAGAGCTGAGAAAGGTGCTTCTTTCAGTCTAAAATCAAGGAGAATTTAGCTAGGGAACTAGGGATGTGTTGATGTATGGAAGTGAAGAAAGAAAGTTCTAAAAGCAGAAAGGAAGAAATCCGTTCTTGACTAGCAGCAGTGTTTAATCAGTTGAGGAAAGGAAAAGAATTGGAAAAGATACTTGAGTAAGCCAATAAACTAGTGATTGTTGGAGGTGAGTGGTTTCCATCTAACCATGATGTTTTCAAAGTATTTTATTATGTAAAAAGTTTTATTTGAAAAGCAAAGTAGATTCTTAGTATTTCATAGTTTACATGTTTGTAAACAAACCTAGGAAGAAGTATAGTTTCTGTTGGAGGATTTTTATACCAGCCGAAGACATGACAATATAGGCTGATTGAATATCTTCAGAAGGCTATGGCCGAGGTCCTAAGTTAGGCTGAGCTTGAAGTCATCAAAAGATGGAAGCCATAGCACAATATGGGTTGATTGAAGGTCTTTAGAAGGCTATGGCCGAGGTCCTAAGTTAGGCCAAGCTTGAAGTCATCAAAAGATGGAAACCAGAGCACAATATGGCCTAGTTGAAGGTCTTCAAAAGGCTATGGTCGTGGTCCTGAGTCAGACCGAACTTGAGTTCATCAAGAGATGGAAGCCAATCACAACAAAGGTTGATTGAAGATCTTTAAAGGGTCAAGGACGAGGTCCTGAGTCAAACCAAACTTGAGTTCATCAAGAGGCTGGAGTCCCAACTCTTGGTTCTAAGTTGTAAACTCACTCTCCCCACATGCCATGAGGGGACAATACCTAACATGATTCATGAGACTGTTCTAGTAGAAAAATAAAATATCTCTGATAATTTACTGCTCTCTTACAACTAACAACCCACGACCATTCCTAATAAACTTCGATCCTTCTATAAAAGAAGAAAAAGAGGGAGCCCAAGGTATGCAACTTCTTCTCTCCAAATGCTCATCTTTTTTCCACTAGTGAATAGAGAACTGACTTGAGCATCAGAGGGTCCCTACTGGAGCCAACTCTAATGGAGGATTCTCTTACAGGTATGGCCACCACCATTCTATCGCCATCAATTTGCCACCATCGTGTAACTCCAGCCAACCTGACCTTGAGATGGATTTTTGCATCAATAAATGGCACTAGAGGAAGGGCCTTTGAGCCCATTTATGGAAAGAAATGAGCATCCAATGGGAGAAGCTCTATCGCATTGCTCCAATATTGATGGGATACAACATCTATCTCCAACAGGTCCCATCCAGGCTCAAACTGGGAGGCTCCAAATGATGAAGTTTCAATCGAAGAAAAAGATCCAGACGAAGAAGGAAATCATAACAAAGAGGATTTGGACTAGCAAAGACGTCACAGGATCCAAATAAGAAATATAATTATAAAAAAAAATTTTAGTCATATTATATTCTTATTTTCTTTCATCCATTCTTTTGAATTTTAGATAGAATCTAGCATTAGAGGAGAGGTCTTCATTTGCACTCCAATATGCTAGGCAAAATAACGTGACCTCTAAAATCAAAAATAAAACCAAGAGACTCAGGTCTTGAGAGAGATGAAAAAAAAATGAAAAGAAAAAGTGGAGTGGTATCATAAAAAATTATAGGAGAGCGAAGAGAGGCCTTCTTGTGCTAATGGTTACTCTGGCATGAACCCAAATCTTGAGGTCAAAGTGGCCGTCTATTTTTTGATCATTGTAGATAAGCTATGTGAGAGTTATTTTTCCAAGCCCCGCCATACCAACTATTAGTACTATCAAGACATTTCTATGGCCAATTTGATTCGAATCAGTAGTGATCAGCATTTCTAATATATCTTCCTTATCCTACTCTTGACCAAATACATGAGATTCATCAACTAAAGAATTGGACTCTTGTCTCTCTGCTGCTTCTACTTGTCTTGCATGATTCCTCAACTCTCCTAGCTTCAAGTCATCTCCATCCTTTGCAATGTCACCTTGCCTTTCTGGGATCGCATTTATCTTTTTTGAGGTCTCACGATTGAGTAAAACTTGATGGGACTAAGAGAAGATAGAAATCTCACCTGATTGTTGCTCTCCACTTGCTGCTAGAGGGCTTCAGCTTCAAACTCATCCAGTATATCATTTGCATTGTAGGTTGCATCTTTGAGCTCCTTGAGCCACATCTTCAAGCTCTGATCTCTAATCTCTCTCATTTCGGTGTCCTTGATAATGGAAAGGATCTTCAGCAACATGTGGTGCAGTCGATTCAGCTCGTGCTCAACACCCCATAGCGATACAAACTCCTATAGTGCCGGGGAGGCCAACTTGTCGAACACCACCTGAAGTGAGGCAGATAGGAATGCTCCGCCGACTGTGAGTGCTACTGCCATCATCCTCCCCTCAAGCTCCTATAGACTCTCCAATTATCCAAAGGATTCTTCGGCCATCATTAGCGTATAATGGAGTTCATATAGGTGAAAGTTCCTCCAAAAAACAAACAAACAAACAAACAAAAAACAAAAAACAAAAATAAAGGAAGAAGGAGCAAGGCGATGTAGGCATCCACAGGCCTTGCCCTAGCCCTTACACCTTCGGCCTGATGTGCAGGATCGCTTGACGTTGTTGAGACTGAAGAAAGAGTGGAGCGCGCCTCCTTCCTTTGTGTTTGGAGGTGCTCCCCCTAAGGCACCCTGGCGTGTGACGAAACTAGAGAGAGGAAGAGATGTGGGAGAAAATGGCTCTCTCTTTCTTTCTTCTCTACTACTAGGGTTTATAATATACATGTATATATATATACCTATACTGGACCAAAACCCTAACCCATAAAAAACTCCCTAGGCTAATCCTATCCGAATGCTCTCACCCAAATCTATGTACACCCATGGTCTAATCATGCACTCAACCCCATAGACCCAAACCTGGTCCAAACTCTAAGTAGCCTCCATGAGACCCACAAACCAGGGCCTCATGACCGTAGAGGGCTGAACCTCTACCTTAGGACCAAAATCGGTTCTAGCCCTAGGATTACACCTATCCTAGTCCTTCAGAGCCAACACCCTGACTTCTCCAGCGGCCTCCTAAGGCTTAAGAGCACCACTAATCCTAATAATCAGCACCTTGGTGCTCCTAAGCCTTGGCAAATCCTGTGTGAACCATTTGCACCATCCTACTACCTTTAGAGCTGACACCGTCCCATCGAAGCCACCTCACCTCCTTAGCTACAACACTGACCTCTGCTCCATAGCCCCTGAAACTCGTGCTCCACCGCACTTCTTGGCCTCGAACTGATGTCGTCCTGCTCTGACCTCGTGGCTGCAACACCGACCTATGCTTTGCAGCACACCCAAATAACTTTCTGTGCAAACTTTAATGCCTCTATCAATCCTCTTCAGCTGCTGTGCATCCGGAGACCTTTGGGATGATCGCCTCCACAGCTGAAGACTTGGCTTGCTCTTTCGTACCATCCTGAAATTGTATGATCCCTTCTACTTGGCAATTGCATCACCTTCCCTGAACTTTCTTGGAGACCCTACAGCATTCCTGTGCTAGCACACATGCTGTACCACCAGACACAATCTCCTCGAAGCTATGCCTATCCACCTGCACATACTGCTCCATCTAGAACTGTGCTTCACTAATGCTCTAAACTCATGCCAAATTTTTTCTCCACCTGTAAAGCCACCTCTCTAAAACTCTACCTATGAAGCCACCACTCCAGAGCTCTACCTGTGAAGCCATCACTTTGGAGCTCCACCTAATTCGAAGTCTATCTGATGCCACAGAAGAATCTGACAATATCACCGAGTCATCCGAGGCCAACCATCCAATGCTGCACTGCTGGACCTATTGCTGCACCTCGTACACCATCACTGCTCCTTCGGATCCTTCGCACTCTACGGACCCCTGCGAAGCCATCTTCGATACCTCCATAACTCTTGGGCACCTCTGAAATCTCTAGAAGCTCATCCAACTCCTCTAAATCCAACGACTGAATCCTAAGGAATTCCATCATAGCACTTCTTCTTTTCTACCCCTAGCACCAACCATCGTTTCAGTTACGCTTGGAGGAACATCCTCCACCTAAACCATGACTCTTTCTGATGCTCCTATAGAAGAAACTTGATCCATGATACTCCTGGTGCTCCCTGAGACCTCCTGATTCTCCCTGAGACCTGCTCTGGTCTTCCTGAGAAGCCCTTGACACTCTCTACTGAGATACCCTCCTTGGCTGCTGCACCACCGAGCCTCTCTCAGCCCTTATGCCTTTAGGGTAGCGCTACTGCAGCACTCCCTGCCTAGTCTCTGCACTGCTCTACAGTCATTTAGCCTAAATCTGCTAGACCTCCATGGATCATCCATCTCCATCACCTCCAAAGCTTCAATTAGTCATACCACTGAATACATCCCAATTACTTTTCATAGACTTAATAGTTACTTCTTTAGCTCCACCTCGATCCCGTGCTCTTGAGTGATCTCTCCTCTGACATGTTAAATAAAATTACTAGCACCCCAACCTTCGTATATTTTTACTTTTAATACCGTACGAAGCTGCATTTCGAAGAATAACCACGGAATTGAGAGAAAATCAAAAGATAAAAAATTTAAATCCAAATCACCCTTGGTTTTTTCTTTTCTCTCTCTCTCCTCTTGAACCTTCCAGGCTTTCCTTCCTTTGGCTCCTCCTCCCGTCCAGAAAACAGAATAGACCAAAGATAGAACCGGCCGCTGCCTCTGCAGAATGCCGACCGACTGTCCTCTGCCCGCGCGACCGCTGGATCACCATCGCTGCGGCTCCTTCGATCTTCGTCCCATCCAAAATCGAACCGAACCACCTGCCGCCATGGAACGCCGCCACTGGCTAGCCGATGCCCGCACGACTGCTGGATCTAGGCACGATCATCGGATCCTAGCACCGTCACTGCCAGATCGTCACTACTGCACGTCACTGTCGCTGTTCGTGGCCTGCCAGCGCCGGATCTAGGCATTGCCTCACCGGATCCCTGCTCCACCATGCTGGATCCTGCACATCGGGAGGAAGAGGATGGCCCACGCCATCTCGCTGAATGCCTGCTGCCATGATCGTCGGTCGACCGACCTCTGCCCGTGCAACCGTCGAATCCGAGCGCCACAACCGGATCTGGGTGCGCCACTGCCAGATCTGGGCACACCACCACCACCAGATCTGGGCCCTTGCATTGGGAGGAAGAATGGAGGCCCTGCGCCACCTCGCCAGCTCCGTTCCACATGCCACCTCGTCGGATCGGGATGCGGCCACCGCCGGATCGATGCTCCATCGCCAGATCTATGCACCTCGAGCCAGCTCTCTGTTGCACGCGTGCCTCCTACCGCGTTCCACCAGCCACCACCGCTGGTTGCTTGTCGCTACTCGCACGCACGCCCGCGGCCATGCACCACCGCCTGAGACGACACCACACTGGCGACGTTCCTCCTCGGAGAAGAAGACGGCCGGGCCGTGCCGCAACTCCGGATCTCCACCATCCTGCACGTGATCACCACCGGACCACCCGCAGAAACTCCTCCACACGCCCGATCGGCTGTCCGGAATGTCGACCAATTACTAGAATCTGCCATTAGGCCTGAGATCGGTGGCCAATCACCGGCCATCGCCAATCGGGAGAAAGAAAAGGGGGCTGCCCCCAAAAAAATTTTTTTTGTGTGCTCTTCCATAGAATCTAAATGCCATACCAACACTGGATCTTGATCTTCAAGCCTTGTCGCCAGGATCCTGGCTCTAATACTAAATGATATGTAGGATCATTTGACATTGTTGAGCTCAAAAAAGAATGAGGTGTGCCTCCTTCCATGCTCAGAGGCACGGCCCTTAGAGTACCTTGGCATATTTGGTACCTTGGCATGTGAAGAAACCATAGAGAGGAAGAGATGTAGGAGAAAATGACTCTCTTTCTTTCTTCTCTACCACTAGGATTTACAATACACATGTATATATATATCTATACATGGACCGAAATTCTAACCCATAAAAAACTTCCTAGGCTAATTCAATTTGAATGCACTCATCCAAACCCATGGTCTGATCATGCACTCAACCCTATGTCTGAGTAGCCTCCGTGAGACACACAAATCAGGGTCTCATGATCGTGGAGGGCTGAATCTCCAACCTAGGATCAAAATTGGTCATAGCCTTAGGACCATATCTATGCTAGTCTTTCAAAGTCAACACCCTGACTCCTCTAGTGGGCTCCTAAGGCTTGGGAGCACCACTAATCCTAACACAGCTGATGTCTGGTCGACCCTCTTCATGCCCGTCGCATGACTGGCCAGCCTCCACCAAGCCTGCGCTCAAGCTCCTCTAGCGATCTCCCTTGCGCTCCCAGGCATGATCCACTATGGTTCCCGCCAATTTTCCTCTCCCTGCATGCCCAGCCGAACTTCTCTCTCCCCCACATGATGATTTTGGTCGATCTTCATTCTTCCCCAGATGAAAGCTCTAGCAGATCTCCCTCCCATGCGATGACCTTCCCTCGATCTTGGACACTGACGACCTCCTCCCCCGTGCTTCCAGGCATGGCCTTACGATGGCAAGGCCTCTCCCGATCCCTTGCATCTCTATCCGACCTTCTCGCATGGTGACCTTCTCTCGATCCTGGACCTTGGTGATCTCCTCCTAGTGCACTCTCGGAGGAGGTCCGCAGTGATGCGGCTGATCTCCTCCCTCTCTCCCACGTGCCCCTACAACCGAGCTCCTCTCCCATGCACTTGTGCATCTCCGACCGAGCTCCTCCCATGCGCTTCTAGGTGCAACCAATAGCAGCTCTAGCCTTCTTCGCCCGTATGATCTCGTGGTAGCTTCGACCTCCTCCTCACGATCCCAGGCCGCGCTGACCTTCAAAAAAAAAAAAAAGAAAACAAAAGAATTAGAAGGAGGAGAAGGGGGGAAGGAGCAGTTGGTGCCCCTCCGATTGATATCCTCCCTTCTGCACTCTCAGGTGCAGCCTCTAGCCGACCTTCTCTGCTACATCTCCGACCGGCCTCCAAGCGGTCAAGCTCGTTCGACCAACCTCCTCCCCAATGCTCCCAGGCGTAGCCCTTGATCCCGAATGCTGATGATCTCCTCCCTCCCATGCTCTCAGGCGCAGCTTGTCGACCTCTAGCTGACTTTCTCCCTCATGCGTCCCCCTCTCTAGTAGACCTTCTCTCTCGCACGCAATCAAGATCCTCCCCTATGCTCTCAAGTGTAGCCCGTGGCACCCCTCCGTCTGAACCTCCCACTCCTAGGCATAACTCAAACTCCTCCAAACTTTTTGCTGCACCCGTGCGACCATCGGTCAATCTCCTTCCAGTGGTGACTCCGATCTTCTTACTCCTAGGCAAAACTCGAGTGACCCCTTCGATCTTCTCGCTCCCAGAACAAGCTGTACATCTCCTCTCCCTACATGCCTAGACAACCTTCGGCTGACCTTTTCCTCCCCTGTGCGATGACTTCGATCGTCTCCTCTCTTGAGTGACTGTGGTGGCCGAACTTCCCTCCCACAGGCAGGTGATGCTGCAATCGATTTCCTCCCCATGCATCGATCTCCTTCTTTGCGACTCTGAGTGGTAGCTGTCGGTCATAATGCCATCGATTTTCTTCCTCCACGTTCCTAGTCGTGACTAGAACCGATCGTAGTGATACCGACTTTCTCCTCCCTCACGCTCGGATGCGGTCGAACCCATCGCGGTGGCCTATGACAACATCGAGGTCCTTTGTAACAATCTTAAGTGACATCGATCTCCCAAAAAAAAAGGAGAAAAAAGAAGAGAGAGAAAAGAAAAAAAAAAGGGGAGGAAAAGAAAAGAATAAGAAGAGGAGGAAAGGAAAGGCTTGCCAGTCAATCCTCTTGCCCTCCCCCTCGCTGACTTTCTCCTCGTGAGTCCGGGCATAGCTGAAGTCCTCTCAATATCGCTGACCCTCTCCCCTACGCATCCAAGTGCAGACAAATATTCCACAACGGTGCCAAGATCTTTGCACCTCTAGTGTGGCTGAACCCACTAGCAAGTGGCCCTCAAAGTCCTCATCATGTAGTGTCGAAGTCCTCACAAGGCCTATGCGCTCCCAGCATGGCCGAGGTTCCCCCACACATCGAGATCCACGTGCTCTGCAATTGAAGTCCCTTGCATGAGTATTCATTCAACCTTTTTTGAAGTCCTCCCATATGCATCTCACATCGTACGGTGCTGGAGCTCACTTGGAGCAACTCTGAAACCATCCATAAAATGCTGCAACCTTGGCATGCGGATCGGTGAATTTCACCCACAGAAATTGAGATTAATTTGAAGAAAAGGAGAAGAAAGAGAAGAAAAAGAGGAAGACAGAGTCTGATTTGAACTGGAGTAATCCAAGACAAAGGCTCAAAATCAAGTAACAAGAGAGGGTCAAACAGAGCCTAAGGTCTTCCAATTGAAGAACTCATGGTAAGAGACTTTTAAGCCTTTCTCCATTATCTTTTTTTTCTCGTGGGCTATAGGATACCAAAACCATGGTTGAACTCAAAGCCAATTAAGACTTAGTTCAAGAAACTAAGGCTGAAGTTGAAGTGAAAATAAATATCGAAGCTAGAGTTTGAATCCATACCCATCCGTGGTCAAGTTCAAGACTCATCCGAGGCACAAGCAAAACAAATCCAAGGTAAAAATCATCCAAATTCAAGTCCAATAAAAATCCAACCTCATTAAGCTAAGCTCATCAAATAACTAATTCAAGGTCAAAACCTAAGTCAAGCTGAAGTCAGATCTCAAACCAATTCAAGGTCAAGCTCAAGATCAATCCAAGGTCAAGTTTAAGATCTATCCAAAGAAAAAGCAATACAAATCCGAGGTAAAGATCATACAAGTCTGAGGTCTGCAAAGATTCAAGCTTAAAAGATTGAGGCCAACAAAAATTCCAACTTAGTAAGACGAGCTCATCAAAAAAAAAGGGGGGGGGGGCAATCCGAGGTTAAAGCCTAAGCCAAGTTGAGGTCAGATTCAAGGCCAAGCAAAGATCAGAATCAAGGATAAGCTGAAGTTAAAATCATAACCAAGTTGAAGTTAAAATCACAACCAAGCTAAAGTTAAAATCACAGCCGAGCTAAAATCAAAATCATGACCAAGGGCGATCTACCAAGCCCAAATTCAAGCCAAGAAAAAATTAAGACCAAGAAAGCAGATTTAACGAGAATATCAATCAAAGAAGACCTTTGATTATTTAAGATCGAAGGAGGGGAGTAGCCCTTTCAATGATCCATATGTGCCCCTACAGCCCTATTAGGAACAGGAGGAGAACCTCGTCCTAATATGAGTAAAATGAAGACCTCATTAACTTAAGATGGGAGGAGGGGACAGCTCCTTTTAACGACCCTTATGTGCCTCTACAGTCTTGTTAGGAATAGGAGGAGAACCTCATCCTAACATGAGCAAAATGAAGACCTTATTAACTTAAGACGGGAGGAGGGGAGAGGCCCTTTCAATGCCCCTTATGTGCCCCTACAATCATATTAGGAACAGGGGGAGAACCTCATCCTAACATGGGTAAAATAAAGACCTTGTTAACTTAAGAAGGATGGAGGAGAGAGGCCCTTTCAATAGCCCTTATGTGCCCCTACAGCCCTATTAGAAATAGGAGAAGAACCTCGTCCTAACATAAACAAAATAAAAACCTTTTTAACTTAAGATGGAAGGAGGGGAGAGGTCCTTTTAATGACCCTTATATTTTCCTACAGTCCTATTAGGAATAGGAGGAGAATCTCATCCTAACATGAGTAAAGCGAGCACCCTCGTTAACTTAAGACTGAGGTTGGGAGAGGCTCTTTCAATGGCCTAGGTATTCCCCTACAGCCATATCAAGGATAAGAGAAGGACCTCATCCTGACATAGAAAGAAGTCCTCTAGTTATTTAAGATAGGAGAATAACCTCATCCTTATTGAAAAATGTATTCTAAAGCCAATCATCTAAGTGATAGATAATTGAAATTAGTATATAAATTATCTAATAATAATAGTTATTTGGCTAGTTCATCATAAAAATTTTATCTTCCTTAAATAAACTTCTAAATTATGATGAAGTCCTTAGAACCACAATCAATCAATAAAGAAGGATTTATAAGATAGTTTTTAAATTGTTCATGATCAAATGATAAGTTATTAATAAGGATGATAACTTATCGAGTATAGGTCGCTGTATGTCATATCCGTTAGTTGTCCTCATAACTAAATGATGTTGAGACACTTGTATGACATCCAAGTGAGATGTAGAAGTATATCTGTACTGAACATGATTAATGTAGCACTCTGCTATCAAGAGTAGCTTGCTAAAGTCAATGGATATAAGTGTCCCTCCGATCTGAGATCACCATAGTGACTTAAAAGCAACTCACTATACTTTTATGTCGGACTGCCTGTATTTTTAATATAGGTTCGAAAGATTTTTGGATATGGTCAAGTACTTATGAAGTCAATATATGAGTTAAGATGGGATTGACCACTCCTGATTAGCTTCAGGAAGAGAATGACTCGTTGTATTTCAATTTAGCAAAACCTAGGCCTGGGTAATCCTGGTAAGGAGTCTTGGGATTTGCAAAATTTTAAGATACAATAAAGATGACTTGTATGAGTGTTGATAGTGTACTTAAAGTCATCTTAAGCATTATTGATTAATGGCATGAATTATATGATAACCATGGGCTAGGGTTCTAAGAATGTTGCTTTGCATACATTCGACCTATCCGGACGTTGGGAACCATTGCTAGATAGTAACTTTGATTAGTATAAAAATTAATTTCTATTCTATTGACTTAGATTCAAACCGATAAGGTCACACATATTAGAGGTTGTAACCTAATCAAATGGTTAATTAATGATTAAGAATCATTCTTAGGTCAAACTATCAATACGATTGATGTTTGACCTAATGTAAGTATTATCGGAGGATCGATTAGCTATTGGATTGCTAATTAGCTCAATTTGATTATAATTTTAAAGTGAGATCAAGTCTAATTAAATTAGATTTGATTAAAATTAGTTTGAACTTAATTAGATTAAATTTTATTGATTTATTAGATAAGCCAACTACAAAGAAAAAATAATTCCTAGTTAGACTAGGATTTGAGTGCACCTAATTTCTGATTGAGTTAGAATTTAAATTAAAATTAAATATAATTTAGTCTAATTTAATTAGATTCTTAATTGAACTAGGATCATTCATAATTAGATTATATTTAATTTAATTTTAATTACGTTCAAAATAGTTTTGACCTAATCAAACCAGAAGAGTCCCAGTTGGACTGGAACTCTCACTCCTTCCTTGCACCAATAAAAGTCAATGCTCATATTTTATTTTTAAATCTTTATTTTATATTCTTTATGCTAATAAAAGATTCTCCATACACCAGATATCTGAAAATATTAATTAAAATTTGATTTGGTCAAATTTGGTCAGTGGTTTGGTTTTGTTTTTTTTTGAAAGAGTCCAAATTCTCTGAAACACTTCCTTTCCTTTTGAAAATTTTTTCTCCATTCTTATTTTTATTTTCTACACTTATTTTCTTTGGTTTTGCACATGGTTTCCTGATCTTCACACCCAAAAATTAAGGGAGGAGTCATCCAAGAGTTGGACGCCTCCTAAAACTCCTTCTTGGTCTCCTTTTAAGACTAGGTTTTGACCTTATCTTCCGTACATAAAAGGGAGGATGCCTTTCAATAGATTTAGGACATGTAAAATCTAGAAAAATCATAAAAAAATAGAACAAAAGTAGGAGGAGCCATGGGAGACTTTGGACGCCAAGTTCCCTGAGGGAGAGACCTTATTAAGCCATTAATTGTTGATGTCTTAAAGAGAGAAAGATAAGAGAAAAATTATTCTCTTAGAGATTTATTCCTAATCCTTCTTTATTTATTCTTTATAATTTTTATATGATAAAAATTTAAGAGAGAGAGAGGAAGAGGGTGTGGGGATCTATGTTCCAAGATGTTGGGGCATAGTGATCTTTTTGGACATGATCTGATCATGTCATGATGAGAGAAGGAAAGAGAAGAAGGACTTCTCTTAGGGTTTCTTTGAGAATCCTTCTTCTCTATATTTTTTTGAGATTTTTTTATGAAAAAAATTAAAGAGTGTGAGATCTGAAAATAGGAAAAAAGTCTAGGAGAGAAGGTCTTCCCTTGTCCTAGCATGAAGATGTTTTCAGGACATCAATCATTGATGTCCTGAAAGAGAAGATTTATCTTCTCTTAGGATCTTTATTTAATGTATTTTAATTCTAATTTTTGAAAGATCCAAAGGTTGGATTTCTTTCTTATTCCTCTTCATATTCTTCATCTCTTGGAGTATCCAAGAGTTCCAAAGAATAAATTTTAGATTAACCATCTGGAGGGATCGGCGAGAAGCTAGCATTTCGAGTGGATCTTCGTTCGTCAAACCTCTGATTTTGTTGCAGCCTCATGTGGATCACCTGTAGAGGCCAGACTCATGTGTGGCTCATAAGGCAATAATAAAAATCAACCATGAAGTTCTTGACCCACTTAAGGTAAGAGATTTGATCTTTTCTTTCACCTAGATGTGATATAGATTTTAGACCTAGAATCATTCTAGATTTAGGATATTGATTTGATTAATACCAAACCCTTTTATTTTTAGATTTAGAATACATTATGACATGTTATAGATCCTAGATGTAGGATTTAGTAATTAGATTACATGTATTTATAGATTAAATGGTTTAATCTGCATGTTCCGCTGTGTTATTTTTCAAAAATATTTTGAAATTCATGCATGAAATCCTGCATATTTTCCATCGGTGGTATCAGAGCCAGGATCATTTATAACATGATCATATTTGTATCAAATTAAATCTAAAAATAAAACTCTAAAGATTGTACATACTGCTATAAGGTTGTCCTACTATAAGATTATAACCCTTATAGTGGAGAAGTAGTCCTAGTATATGCTGATCTATTCTTAAATCATGAATAAGTTAGATATGATCTATGTAATTTTATGATTTAGTTTCTAATTTTAAATCTAAAAATAAATAGATATTTAGATTTATTTTAGATTATTTAAATTAGATCTAAATAATATCGGATTGTACATACTGCTATAAGGTTATCCTGCTTTAAGGTTTACCTGTTACAATGGAGAGGTTATCCTAGTATATGCTGATCTGAATAATTTAAATCATAAATATGTTAGATGAGATCTAAAGTAATTTATGATTTATTTTTAAATTTTAAATCTAATTTTAAATTATTTATGATCTGATCCATATGATGTATTTTGTGTTTAGATCTAGATCATATTATTGCATATGTCGATATGTATCTTTTATTTTGAATCTAGAATATATATGATATATTCTTTTATAGAATTTAAATTGAGAACTTACTTTCTACAAAATTTTATATTCAAAACCATAGGATGTGATCGAAATATTAAAATAAATCATATCTAAAATTATATATTGAATATGATTCAATGTAAATTATTTATCAGTTTGAAAATATTTTAAATGATTAAATCATAAATTAGTTCTAAGGTTTCGTAAATCCAAACTCATAAGTTTTAAACTTAATTAAGAATTAAGTGATTGTTTAGGATCTAGGTTTGCAATTTAAAGATCCTAAGATAATTTCATAAAACATGGGTTAAAGGATAATAGGTTAGCTTTGATTAGGTCCTTAACTGGGTAAGACCTAGGGTTAGATTAAATATGAACTTAGTTAAGAAATTGATCAAACCTAATTAATAGTTAATTAGGATTAGGTCATTTCTATAAATCACTTCAATAGTTATAGTTGATCAAAGTCCATACATCTAACAAATGGATATTGATCATGGCTCAGTAGTCGAGCCCAAGTCTTTAGGCAGATCAAATCAAAATTGATAAATCGATTGGTATCTAAGGTAAGTCTGGCATTCTAGATCAATGATTTTTAATTGGCAGCCTGCTTATCTGACCATTTCTGATGGTGTCTAAGGCAAGCCTTGGAAGACCCTCCTACCAATCTCACTTACCTAGCCAATGTGGTTAATCAAGTCTTGATTAGGTTGCTCATTAATTCATGCTAATCCATGTTACATAGAAAATCAATGAGACTGATTTTATTCAGTGAGACTGATTCATGTGCCCATGGATTGATGTTGATCCTAGTCCTTATTAAAGACTTGAGAAGTCAATAGGAGGACTTAACTTGGTGAAGTCAGTGAGAGAAAATTGATTCATATCCTTTCTATCCTTAAATCATAAATAATTTTAAATTTTTTAAAATTATTAGATCCTTAAAATAATAAAGTTATGAAGATAATTGAGTCATAGCCTCCCATTAAGGTGTTTGATAATGGGTCCATTAACTCAATGATCATTGGAAGCCCATAGGCCTGGTGCTTGTTGACTAATGGAATTATCATTCTTCATATGATGACTTGAATGTGTCTCTCTAATGGTGGTTAGGTTGACCAATCATAGTTGGGCTTAATCATTTGTTGGTTAGATGCACCAAGTATAGTTATGTCAATGGTTGGACCTAATCTGATCCTTACAGTTTAGGTCCTAGCCTACTGATTAGATTTCTGGGGTAAAATTAAATCACTAGAAGTTGTTTAAAAAAATAATTGGTTATGAACCTATTCTTAAATGTACATGGATTGACCAACCATAGTTGGGCTTATATGCAGGTCTATGTAGATTCTAGTACCTACTAGAGAATTAAAATAATTTTTCAAATTGGAGGAAGAGGCTACCAATTCGAATAAAATAGTGAAAGAATCTTAAGACTAAAGTCCAAGTCTCTAGACTTAAAATAATTCATATACTTAGGTCATTGTTCTCTTTTCTCTAAATAAGGCTAAACCTTAATTACTCAAATCATTGCTAGATAGTGATGACTTATGGGATCCAACTTCGATAATTAGTATTAAAAGTTGAATTTGATTCAGCAGTAGAATGGATTCGCACTGGGGCTTCTAAGCCTAGTCAAAATAATTTGTCCAAAATTGACAAATCAGGCATAGTGCTTGTATTATTAGAAGTAGGATCATAGGAAGAAGAATTATCTTGCTTTTCTTGACCATAATGGGCTGAATAAGAGAAAGAAGCAACAGTTGCTCATCAAGGATGTTATATGATAACACCTTAAAATTTTTTTGTATATAATTTTGCTACCTAGGTATGGGATACCGGTAGTCTTATGCAATTTATTGCAAGGATTTTAGGTAAGTGGAATATTTGAAAATAATGAAAAATGTCTAAACATTGGGGATGGAAGTCTTGTTCCAATCCTAGCTTTAGGAATTGTTAAGCTTATTTTCAAAAGATGTCCATTTGAGTGATTGTCACCATTGTCCTTGTTTATGATAAATATGATCTCTGTTAGCCTTTTGGTTAGAGATGGTTATCATTTATCAATAAATAAGATGTTGTGATATATTATGAATAATGTTACAATAATACGTGGATAATAAAAATAATATTTAACATCTATATAGTCTGTTAAGTGTAATGTACACATTTAATAAACACCCAAGTTAGATTATGTCATGGATGTCTATCTTCGGCACTATAGGTATAGTTATCTTGACAAGAATAGGATAAACAGGTTAGCTTAAGAGGAAAATCTTGACATCAATGATTGTGAATCATTGATAGTCTGTGAGTTTTGTGTTCTTGAGAAGACGACAAAGTCACCTTTTATTGGAAAAAGTGAAGGAGCTGATAAAGTTCTAATTCTCATATATAGTGATGTATATGGACCTATGAACTTAAGTATTAGAGGAAGATATTAATATTTCATTACAGACGACCTATCTAGGTATGGATGCATCTGGCTTGAATCATTTGAAATATTCAAATGGTTCAATAATAAAATAGAAAAATAAACTAAAAAAGATATTAGAACTCTTCGATCAGATCGAAGAGGTGAATACTTATCCAGTAAGTTTGTGACATATCTAGGAGAGAATAGGATTCTCTCTTAGTAGATTCTTTTTTAGAACATAGTGTATCTAAAAGGAGAAGTTAAACTTTGTTAGACATGGTTCAATCCATGATAGGATTTATTTATCTACCTATTTTAGGGTTGTACTATTATGACTACTTGTTTTACTCTGAATTATACCGAGTAAATCTATTGTAATGACTCCATATGGGATATGGATCGGACGTAGACCTAAACTCTCTCATCTTCGGGTTTGGAGTTGATTGGCTTATGTCAAAAGTTTGCATACAGATAAACTTGGGTTTTGATCTAATAAGTATTTGAGGGTTATTAATTCTATCATGCTGAAGAACATAAGATGTTCATCAGCAGAAGGACATTCCTTTTGGAAAGAAGTTCCTTAGAGAAAAAACTGATGTCTATCAAGTTGAACTTGAGAAAGTTTGACTGGTAGAAATGAACCGACATAATCTAGTAAATCTATAGAACCAAATTTAATTAGATTAAATTCAGAGCCCATTAAAGTAGCATCTTTAAGGAGATCCAGTAGAGTACTGCATTAACCAGATAGATACTTCAGTGTTTTGGTTCGGGACGGCGATCCTATTGAGCTAAATGAGAATAACAAGAATTCGATCATCTATAGGGATGCAATGTAGTGGTCTAACTCTGAGAAGTGGCTTGAAGTTACATAATCCATGTTGGTGCAAAATCTGGTTGTCGTCGGAGAAGTGCTGGAGTCAGAGAAGATGGAGTTGCCGTCGATGACCTGCAAAATAAATCTCATCTAGAGCCAAGGGTGGTGCCTCCGGCAAGACCCTTTGATGATCAAGTCAGCTCTTTCGGTCAACAAAAATAAAGTGCTCAGTCAAGAAAATTTTTGAGTTTCGAAAAGAAAAATAGAGTCTGAAGAAAATGTATCTAAAGGGTCCCTTTTATAGTCCCAAAGCTTGTAAGAAACTGATAGTGACCGCCGTAACTGCTTGGTAGTGGGCCATTCAGGGCCACGTGGGGTTTGTTATAGAGGGTGGTGTCCATTGTCATAACGTGCTAGTCTGTTGTAGACCTAACAACTGGAGTTCGGATGGAGTGGTTATAGATGATGAAGGGCTCTTAGACGTTGTTGTTCTCGGAGAGTTTGGAGGTTCTCAAGATTGACTGTGTTGGTTTTGATTCGCTATATTGAAGGGGTACGTCGTGGTCCTTTCAGATGACTGAAAGGAATTCAGTTGGAAGAGAAGTCCGATAGGGGTTTGATCAGCGAAGAGGCCCGAAAGATGTCCAATCGAAAGGAGTCGGGCGGCGAGGGATCCACCTGGATCAAGTATTAACCGATGGCCACAACAAGCATGCGTGACTGAAACATTGGCACCTCTATTATTCCTTTGAGGTTCAACCATTCTTAGGGTTGCTCACTGGCAAATAATGATAATGTTGAGAATTATGTTCCAAAGTCAATCGTCAGCCTATTGACAGTTGAGCTATTTTATAATTATAATTAATTTATTAATTAATAAAAATACTTTGACATTCTTTTCATCATAAGTTTACATCTTCTAATGAACTTCATTGTTGTGATGAAGTCCTTATGACTGTTTAGTTTTGATAAAGAGAGGATTTATCGATTAGTCCTTAAATTTGTTTACGACCAAATGATAGGTTGTTAATTAGGACAACAGCATTTATCGAGCATAGGTCCTATATGCCATATAGGTTGGTTGTCCTCTTAACCAAGGAGTGTGGAGACATTGGTATGGCATATAGGTGAGATGTATAGGTACATCGTCATTGAACGTGATCAACTCCAGAGCATTCTACTGTCGAGAATGTCTCTGATGGGATATAGGTATAAGTATCCCTTAAATCTGAGATCACCTAAGTGACTTGCAAGCAACTCACTGTGCTTTGGTATCGGACTAACTAAATTTTTAATTCAGCAACAGAAGACTTCTGAACGCAGTCAAGTACTTGCGAAGTTGGAGTGTGATCAAGATGGAATTGACCACTCCAAGAGTTGGAGAAGAATGTATCACTGTATTTCAATATAGCCAAACCTTGGCCAGGATAATCTATCAGATTGATTTGATATTTTAAAATATAATATGGACAACCTAATCAGAGTTGATAATTGAACTCTGCGGTATCCTATGAGTATTGTGGTCAATGGGATGAATTATATGAAAACTATATTTGCATGGATTCTAAGGATGGTGTTCTTTACCTTCAACCTATCCGGTCGTCTGGTATCATTGCTAGATGGTCACTTTGATTGGTATAAAAATTTATTCTTATGCTATCAACTTAGGTTTGGACCTATGAGGTCACACACATTAGAGCTTATGATCTGATCAAATGGTTGATCAATGATTAAGAATTATTCTAGGATTAAACAATCAATATGATTGGTGTTTAACCTAGTGCAAATATTATAGAAAGATTGATTAGCAATTGAATTACTAATTGACTTAATTTGATTAAGATAAGAAACTAAAATTAAATTTAATTAAATATAATTTAATTAGATTTGATTTGGGCTTGATTGGATCAAGTCCAATTGGTTTATTGGATAAGCCAAGTGCAAGGAAGAACTAGTCTTAGTCTAACTAGGACTCGGATTAATCCAATTTTTTAATTTGATTAAAAAATAAATTAAAATTAAATCTAATTTAATATAATTTAATTAAATTCTGAAATGGGTTAGGATCTTATTTAATTGGGTTGGTTTAATCTTGATTTTATTTGGTTAAAAGATCTTGTTTGACCAAGTCAAAATAGGAGTCTTAGTGTGACTAGGACTCCCTATCACTTGCGCCACTTAATCCTCACGTCCCATGTCCTTTTTATTTTATTTCTTATATGAAAATTTTTCACTCCCATGGCTTCTCATTCCCTCTTTCTCTCCTTCTTTTCTCATAAGGCAATTTATTGGAAGACCAAGTCAAAAGATGAGTTAGTTTTCCTTGTTGACCAAAATACCTTTCCTTAAGTGTCGCCCCCTTTTTTAATTAATTCTTATCTTATTCCATGAAAATAATCTCCTTTTTTGTGCACCCTCCCTTGCTGGTCCATGCCAATAATTGTGGGGGAGGCACCCAAGAGTTGGACGGCCCAACAACTTTCCATGTTTGGATATTCCTAGTCTAAGATTTTTATCTAACTTGGGCTCTTCTTTTTCTCTATTTATTAGATGAATTTTATTCTAATTTTCTCATAAATATATAGATTTAAGAGAGGTTTGGGGTGTGTAAAAATCAAAGGAAGAGGGTCCTTGGGCATGGGGGTTCCATAGGTACCAAACTAGGTGTCTAGGTGAGAGAAAAGAGAAGAAGAAGAGGATCTTCTTTTAGGGCTGTTTTATTTTCAATCTCTCCTCCTTTTTTTGAATTTTTTTAGCGAGAGTCTCAGATTGGTAAACTCTCATCTTCATTCTCATATTTTGGATAGCCTAAATTTTGAAGAAGGGAGCATCGGATTGACCATCGAAGAAGGATCAGCACAGTACTAGCATGCTGTGCTGATTTCCTACATCAAACTTTAGATCAGACATCGTAGGTTCGTGTGGACGACTCCTAGAGGTTGGATGCATGTGTGGATCATGATTTTATCCTCAAGCTTAGATCAGTAAGTTAGAATATCTAATTTTCTTAGATAATAGATCTGATCTATTAACTTCATATCTGCATTTGATGTAGTGTAGATCTAGGTTGATTTGATCAACCTTTTACTTTCTTACATGATTTTAATTTCTAATTTAATATTATGCATTGATTATGTAATAGATCTAAGATTTAGATATTTATATATTTATTTAAATAAATATTTAATTTATTTAAATCTTTTGCTGTAAGATCTTGAAAAGTTTTCAAGATCTACTAGTAAAATCCTAGATCTGGTTCCTTCAATTGGTATCAGAGCAAGATTGTTATTACATAATTTTTATACATATTTAAATTATTTCTTAGATTAGATCTAATTTATAATTTAATTATTAAATTTAAAATTAAAAAAAAAATTTAGATCTCACGAATTGTCATAAGGTTGTCCTACTGTAACGTATACCCCTTATAGTGAATAGGTTGTCCTAGTTCGTGATGATTTGACTCTAATCATAAATTTATTAGTTTTAATATAATTTTATTTATAATTTAATAGATTTAAAATAATTTTAAATCTAAAAATAAAATATTTTAGATTGTATGGACTGCCATAAGGTTGTCCTGCTGTAAGGTTTATCCCTTATAGTGAATAGGTTGTCCTATATGTGCTGATCTAAACTATTGATCATAAAATTTTAAATTAGATAAAAAAATTTTATGATCTGATTAAAAATATTTTAATCTAATTTTAATATTCATAAATATGTTAGATTTGATCTAGAAAGATTTATGATTAATTATTATTGAAACTATTTTAATTACATGAACCTGTTTAGATTAGATCTAAAGTATATTCATGTTTATGTTACTTGCATATGATATGAATCAAACAAACAACTTGGTTGATAGAACCATGTTGTAAAAATATTTTATAAAATAAAAACTATTTTCAAAAAGCCAAACCCCAACCTTCAATCCAAAACTTAATTAAGAATTAAGAAGTTGTTTGATTAGATTCTAATATTGTAAATTTAAGATCCTATGACACGAATCATAACACATTGGATTAATGGG
The DNA here is from genome assembly GCA_006176705.1 of Cocos nucifera. NCBI lineage: Eukaryota > Viridiplantae > Streptophyta > Magnoliopsida > Arecales > Arecaceae > Cocos > Cocos nucifera. The sequence continues at coordinate 42,378 of QRFJ01005182.1, forward strand.
TTAGTGGGGATTAAATCCATTAATTGGGTTAGACCTAGGGTTAGATTAAAGAATGGACTTAATTAGAGAATTAACTAAATCTAATTAATTATTGTCTTAGATTAGGTCAAGGATTCTCTAGATCAATTGCAATAGTTGTAGTTGGTCAAGCCCATGTCTTTAACAAAACCCAAGATGGACTTGATTCTTGGCTATGCAGCCTAGCATGAACTGTTAGGTTGATTTAATTGAAACTAATTAAACTAGTTGGTGTCTAACATAAACCAGACTAGTGGTTTTTAATTGGCAGCTCGCTTACCTAACCATTTCTGATGGTGTCTAAAGCAAGCCTCGCAGACCCTTCCACTGATCAAACTTACCAGACCTCTTGGTGAGATTATGTTTTGATCAGATCGCTTAACTATTCAAACTGACCCATGTCAGTTAGGTAATCAGTTTGACTGATTTAGGTGCTCCTAGATCGGCCTATTAATGATCTTCCTTAAGCTAACTTGGTGAAGTTAGTGGGAGGATCATGACAAGCTAGTTAATCTGACCTACTTGCTTCTATAAATTAAATCCTCTAAAATTATTAGGTTCCTAAAATAAAATAGTTATATGATAACTAGATCATAGCCTCCTATTAAAGTGGATGATAATGAGTCCATTCATTGGATAATTATTAGAGGCCCAAAGGCCTGGTGCTTATCGATTGACGGAATTATCATTCATTATATGATCTCTTGGATACATCTTTCTAAATGCTGGTCAGGTGGGCCAACCAAAGTTGGGCCTAATCATTCATTGATTGGATGGGCCAAGTATGGTCATGTTAATGGTTGGACCTAACTAGACCCTTTTTTGAGAAGGCCAAAGCCAACTGATTAGGGCTTGGGGCAAAATTTAGTAACTGAAAATTGTTTGGAGAAATAATTGATTATGAACCTACCTTTAGATGTACATGGGTGGACCAACCAAAGTTGGGCTCATGTACAGTCTATGTAGATTCTAGTACCCACTAAGGAATTAGGATAATTCCTCGAATTGGAGGTAGAGGCTACCAATTTGAATAAAATAGTGGGAGAAACCTTTTGATTAAAGTTCAAATCTAAGGTTTAGTGAATCAATTAGTAATTAGGTTTTGATTTTTCTTTGTGCAGACATGGCCACTTCTCTATCACTCCGATCATTATTGGACAATGATAAGTTGGTGGGATGCAACTTCGATAGTTGGTACTGAAAGTTAAAGATTGTCCTGGAGCATGAACGGATCCTATATGTGCTGACGGATTCTGCACCTAAGGAGCCAACTGCCAATGCACATGGAATAGTCAGAGACACTTATCAGAAGTGGCTCAGTGATCGAACCACGGTGCACTACATTACGCTGGCTGCAATGAGCGATGAGTTCAGTCATAGGTTTGAGATAGCTCAGCCAAATGAAATGCTCCAAGTGTTGGAGGATTCTTTTGGCACATCCGATGACGTTGAGAGGCATAAGACTAGTTGCACCATCTTCAACATCAGAATGTGGGATAGAGCCTCTATCATTGATCATGTACTATATATGGTCGAGCTGATAGAGTGCTTGAGCAAACTCGACTTTTCTTTGCATGAACAACTTGAAAAAGATGCAATACTGAACTCACTACCATAGTCCTATCTCCCTTTCCTTACTCATTACAGAATGATAAAGCCTGAAGTAAACCACCATGGCTTACTGAGGTTATTTCAGAACTTTGAGAAGGATCACCAGCTTCATAAAGAGTCAGTAAACTTAGTGGGGGGTTCATCTTCTGGTTCTTGACCCTTTAGAAAAGGGAAGAAGAACAAGAAGAAGAAAATAAAGAAGGTGCAAGCTCAGGCTGGGACATTAGTACAGGGTCAGACTAGGAAGATCAAGCCTAATAAGAGTCAAGCTGAATGCTTCTTTTGCAAGAAGCTGGGGCAATGGAAGAGGAACCGTCCTTAGTACATTATCTCCTTGGATCCGAACAGCCAGAGAAAGAAGCAAGCTATTGCTGGGCAAGGTATTTATATGATAGCTCATTGCAATTTCTCTATTTATGATATTACTGACTGGGTATTGGATACCGATAGCTCTTACCATATTTGCAATTTGTTGCAGGGGTTGCAGATCAGTAGAAGATTCAAGCAAGATGAGAGATTTCTAAACGTTAGAGATGGAAGACTAGTTTCAGTTCTAGCTTTAGGAATTTTGAAACTTGTATTTGAATCTCATACCGTTGTTCTTAATGATGGTCATTTCTATCCTAGTTTCTTCTTAAATATTATTTCTATAGGCCATGAACAATTATAAAATTTCAATAAAGAAATGAGTTTGTGATGTCATTATGAATGGTGTTACTGCTTTCTATGGATAATTGAACAATGGTGTATATATGTTATCACAATCTATTAATGTAGTCTATTCTACTGGCAACTATCCTAAATTAGATAGTGTATTAGATATCTACTTATGGCACTGTAGGCTAGGTCATATAGATAAGAACAGGATAAATAGGTTGACTCAAGAGGAAATTCTCAAAGTCAATGATTGTGAATCACTTCCAACCTGTGAGACCTGTCTTCTTGGTAAAATGACCAAGTCACCTTTTACTGCAAAAGGTGAGAGAGCTAATGAGCTCTTTGGTCTAGTACATACTGATGTATGTGGACCAATGAGCACAAGTGCCAGAGGTGGATATGTCTACTTCATCATTTTCACAGATGATCTAACCAGATATGGATATGTCTATCTGATGAACATAAGTTGGATTCTTTTAAAATATTCAAATGATTTCGAAGTGAAGTAGAAAAATAAATTGGGAAGCGTATTAAAACTCTTCAATCTGACCACGGAGGAGAATACCTTTCTAGTTAGTTTTTCACATATCTCGGAGAGAATGAAATTCTCTCCTAATGGACTCCTCCTAGAACACCACAGCATAATGGTGTGTCTGAAAGGAGGAATCAGACTTTGTTAGACATGGTCCAATCCATGATGGGATTTGCCAGCATGCCGATATCCTTCTGGAGATATGCACTCGAATCAGCTTGTTATCTATTAAATAGAATTCCAAGTAAGTTTGTAGTTAAAATCCTATATGAGATATGGACAAGGCGTAAACCAACACTTTCACACCTTAGGATTTGAGGGTGTCCGGCTTGTGACAAACGGTTAGTTACAGACAAACTTGGACTTAGGTCTGATAAGTGTACATTTATAGGGTACCCAAAAGAGACCAAAGAATACTATTTCTACCATGCTGGTAAACAAAAAGTGTTCATCAACCTTAGGGAATGAAGCAGGCATCTCGGAGTTGGAACATGCATTTTGATAAAGTGATCAAAATGTATGGCTTTATTAAGAATGGAGAAGAATCCCGTATTTGCAAATGGATAAATAGTCCAACAGTGGTATTCCTTATTTTGTATGTGGATGATATTCTCTTAATCGGGAATGATATCCCGCACTATAAGGAATAAAAGTCTGGTTGTCATCATAGTTCTCCATGAAGGACTTGGGTGAAGCATCCTACATCCTAGGGATGAAGATCTATAGGGATAGATCTAAAAGAATGCTTGGTATATCTCAGTCCACGTACATAGAAATTTTGCTGAAAAGGTTCAGTATAGAGAATTCCAGAAAGGGCTATCTTTCGATAGGCCCAAAAATTTCTCTCTCTAAGAAGCATTGTCTGATAACTTCCGAAGAGAGAGAGCATATGAGTAGAATCCCATATGCTTCGATAGTGGGGTCTATTATGTATGCAATGACATATACAAGATCAGACATGGCATACTCACTAGGAGTGGTGAGTAGATACCAATCTAATCCTTGAGAAAATCACTGGAAGGTGGTTAAAACCATCCTTAAGTATTTGAGAAATACTAAGGATCAATATTTGGTTTATGGTAAGTCAGATCTGAAGCTTGTGGGGTTTATAGACTCCAGCTTTCAATCTGACCATTATGATAGTAAAAGTGTGTTGGAGTATATCTTTACTCTAAATGGTGGAGCCATCTACTGAAAAAATTTTAAGTAGCATACAGTGGCTGACTCTATTTGTGAAGCAGAGTACATAGCAGTATCAGATGCAGCAAAAAAAGTTGTGGCTGAGGAAGTTCATCATCGAGCTCAGAGTAGCACCCTCCATTGATGGTCTAGTTCTACTTTACTGCGATAATACTGGCACCATAGCTCAAGCAAAGGAACCAAAGGCACACCAGCGAACAAAGCACATTCTGCACCGCTTTCATTTGATCCATAAAATCATGGATCGTGGTGATGTCGATCTTCAGAAGATCAACGAAAAGAAGAACCTAGCCGACCCCTTCACTAAAGTCCTGAAAATCAAGGGGTTCGACAACCATAAGTCGAAGATGGGTATTAGATACTATGCCGAGTGGCTTTAGGACAAGTAAAAGTTGTTGAAAATTATATCCCAAAGCCAATCATCGGCCTATTGATGGTTGAGCTATTTTATAATTATAATTAATTTATTAATTAATAAAAATATTTTGGCATCTTTTTCATCATAAGTTTACATCTTCTAATGAACTTCATTGTCGTGATGAAGTCCTTATGACTGTTTAGTTTCGATAAAGAGATGATTTATCGATTAGTCCTTAAATTTGTTCATGGCTAAATGATAGGCTATTAATTAGGACAATAGCATCTATCGAGCATAGGTTTCTATATGCCATATAAGTTGGTTGTCCTCTTAACCAAGGAGTATAGAGATACTGGTATGGCATATAGGTGAGATGTATGGGTACATCATCATTGAACGTGATCAACTCCAGAGCATTCCACTGTCGAGAATGTCTCTGATAGGATATAGGTATAAATATCCCTTAGACCTGAGATCACCTCAGTGACTTGTAAGCAACTTACTATGCTTTGGTATTGGACTAACTAAATTTTTAAATCAGCAACGGAAGGCTTCTGGATGTAATCAAGTACTTGCAAAGTCGGAGTGTGATCAAGATGGAATTGACCACTCCAACAGTTGGAGAAGAATGTATCACTATATTTCAATATAGCAAAAACTTAGCTAGGGTAATCCATCAGATGGATTTGATATTTTAAAATATAATATGGACAATCTGATCAAAGTTGATAGTTGAACTTTGAGGTGTCCTACGATCATTATGATCAAGGGGATGAATTATATGGAAACTATATCCGCATGGGTTCTAAGGATGTTGTTCTACACCTTCCACCTATCCAACCATCGGGTATCATTGCTAGATGGTCACTTTGATTGGTATAGCAATTTATTCTTGTGCTATCAGTTTAGATTTAAACCTATGAGGTCACATACATTAGAGCTTATGATCTGATCGGATGGTTGATCAACGATTAAGAATCATTCTAGGGTTAAACAATCAATACGATTGATGTTTAACCTAGTGCAAGTGTTGCAGAAGGATCGATTAGCAATTGAATTATTAATTAGTTTAGTTTAATGAAGCCAAAGGCCAAGATTAAGTCTAATTAAATATGATTTAATTATATTTAGTTTGGACTTGATTGGATCAAGTTTAATTGGTTTATTGGATAAGCCAAGTGCAAGGAAGAACTAGTCCTAGTCTAAGTAGGACTCGGATTAACCCAATTTTTTTAATTTGATTAGAAAATAAATCAAAATTAAATTTATTTTAATCTAATCTAATTAAGTTCTTAAATTGGTTAGGGCCTTATTTGATTGGATTGGTTTAATCTTGATTTTATTTGGTTAAAAGATCTTGTTTGACCAAGTCAAAATAGGAGTCCTAGTGTGACTTGGACTTCCTATCACTTGCGCCACTTAATCGTCAAACCCCATGCCCTTTTTGTTTTATTTCTTACATGAAAATTCTCTACTCCCATGACTTCTCATGCCCTCTTTCTCTCCTCCTTTTCTCATAAGGTAATTTGTTGGAAGACCAAGTCAAAAGACAAGTTAGTTTTGCTTAGGATTCTATGAGATAGAATCTTTGTTGACCAAAACACCTTCCCTTGAGTGCCACCCCCTCTTTTAATTAATTCTTCTCTTATTCCATGAAAATAATCTTCTTTTTTGTGCACCCTTCCTTGCTGGTCCACGCCAATAATTATGGAGGATGTTTGGATATTTCTAGTCTAGGATTTTGATCTAACTTGGACTCTTCTTTTTTTCTATTTATTAGATAAATTTTATTCTAATTTTTTCATGGAATAAAGATCTTTGGGAGAGGTTTGGGGTGTGCAAAAATTAGAGAAAGAGGGTCCTTGGATGTGGGGGTTCCATAGGCACCAAACTAGGTGTCTAGGTGAGAGAAAAGAGAAGAAGAACATGGTCTTCTTCTAGGGCTGTTTTATTTTTAATCTCTCCTCCTTTCTTTGAGTTTTTTTAGAGAGAGTCTCAGATCAGTAAACTCTCATCTTCCTTCTCATATTTTAGATAGTCCAAATTTTTAAGAAGGGAGCATCGGATGACCGTCGAAGAAGAATCAGCACAGTACTAGCATGCTGTACTGATTTTCTGCATCGGACTTCAGATCAGAGATCGTAGGTTTGTGTGGACGACTCCTAGAGGTCAGATGCATGTGCGGCTCATGATTTTATCCTGAAGCCTGAATCAGTAAGTTAGAATATCTAACTTGTTCAGGTAATAGATTTGATCTATTAACTTCATACATACACTTGATGTAGTATAGATCTAGATTGATTTGATCAACCATTTACTTTCTTATATGATTTTAATTTTTGATTTAATATCATGCCTTGATCATATAATAGATCTGAGATCTAGGTGTTTACATATTTATTTAAATAAATATTTGATTTATTTAAGTCTTTCGCTGTAAGATTTTGAAAATGTTTTCAAGAACTATCTGTAAAATCCTAGATCTGGTTCCTTCAGATAAAGCGCTGAAGTTCATCTGGGGGCATTTCAAAAGAAGTTCAACTACTAGAGAAGTTTCGTTGAAGGAGAAATCTGGGAGGAGTTTGACTAAGATTCTACCTAAAAGGGGGATCCAAGGATGTTCATTCGAGTGGGGCCACATAGGTTAGGAAGGAGATCGGTCGAACGAGATGCGCAGGAGCTAGGGACTTAGTCGGTTCTCTAGGGTAGAAGCATTAACTATTGAAGTTCATCTAGAGAACGAATCCTCAATATCCTGTTGAATCAAAAATCGATCTTTCCAGCCAATCAGATTATCTAACTACAATGTTGAAGGTCGATCATCTCAGAATGATTCAGAGTTTGAATACTCCTGCAGGTTGAGGTTTAGTTGTTATAGCTACAACCGGATGAAACTGATCAAGCATCGGAGTCTCAGCCAAACTTTGGCAGGCATGGATTTATCTCTAACACTAGTCTCCCTACTTTCGAGTTTGGAGTTCGAAGGATGGTAGTAAAATGGAGACTATCAAAGTTCGAAGAATTTTTCAATCCTATTGAGCTTCTCGCATCAGTGTTGGATGGAGAGTTTTGGCCTTCACTGGGCTGGCATCGAAGCTTCGTAAATGCATAGTGACCTGAAGAGACATTTTTTGAATGCCCTGCCAGAAGTTTGCTCAGAGTACGACGCTATTAAGGATCTGCCCGTTGGAATCTTTTTACCATGATGAGTGGGACATGCATCAGCCAGAGATCGGCTGTAGAAAATTTGCAATCATAACTGTCTTAAATTCTAGGGGTTGCTTAAACCCGTCCTCTTCCTCTAAGCCCTTACTTCTTCTAAAATCCTCATCTCCTTCCTTTGATTTCCTTCTCCATCTTGTGCGAGGGTCCAAGCTTCTTCCTCCATTTTCCTTGGTTTTAGGTGCACCCCCATTCGACTTTTGTTACATTTGTCATCTCCTTGTTCTTCTTAGCCAATTTAGGTCTGCCCTTCGACACTATTTTGGATTATTTCTGCACTCTTTGCTTTCTCCCTCATTCTACTTTTGTTGAAGTTTGTACATCTTATTTTTTCTGATTTTTGGGTAATTTCTCGATTTTACTTTGATCCAAATGTCTAATGAGGAATCCTGGTCAACTTGTTCTGAGAGCTCGGTGTTAGATACGTGTGCCCTAGAAGCCAGAATTGGCTGACACTTGTAATACACCTCTAGGGGTAAAATTATAATTTTGACTATAAATAATAAAATAGATTATTTTCTATCATATATGTATATTTAGTGTTTGTGATACATCCCTTGAGTTAATGATAATGATAATTCTTATTTTCAAGAGTTGAAAATTTAAGACAAGAATTTTCATTATTAACTCATAAAATGCTCCTGACCGTAGGATCATCATGAGGATGGTGATTGATCCGGAAGGTTAGTGTACAATCGCTTCTTTATAGTAGATGAGTCTTGAGTCTATGGTGTAGAGACACCAGAGCGAGAGTATAGGTACTCGTTAGAGAATGAGGGCACTGAGCGTGACCACCTCGAGTAGTCATAAGGAAGTCTACCTTCTCATCGATGACTGACTCGAAGCTGCAGTGGTGTGTCTGGTTCTTTGATCTGAGGTGCATCGGCAGTTCATCTTGAGGGTGTTATAGTTTGACTATACCATGACTCGGTCTCCTAGCCATTCAAAATCCTAAGGTGTATGTTGGCTATAGCATGTTCATTGTAGGAATTGGATTGCACCAAGATGGAATCTATTTACTTTGGTGGATGAGGAGCAATCCTATGATGATCATGAGAATCAAGTCCATAAGCCCATGGCCATGGTAGAGAGTGAAATAATAGAAAGAGTTTCTATTAAGGTTTTCACATCAGACTTGAATTGAATGATTAAATCATATGATAGAAATTAGGGTTTGATGAGTTCACCTTAACCCTAATCTGATCGAAGCTCTAAGATAGAAGAACTTAATCACACAAGTAGCTGCACCAAGAGGTTCATTTTCAATTTTGATGGGTTGCCACCATATACTGCTAGGTGTCACTGGTGGATTTTGGGAGCAATTAGAATGATTTAGATGATCGATCATTCTAGTTGTCTGAATCAGAAGAGTTCTGATCCATCGAAAGGAGTTTCGATGATGTTGATGATGGAGATCACGACATATCCCATTATCATATAGAACTGAACCTAACTGGATCACACAAATAAGGGTTTGGATTTGGATATCATCAATTGGACTAATCCAGTTCAATTGATTTGAATTTGATTCAATTAGGTTCAAGGAAATCATGCTAGCACACGATTGAACCTAACATTCTCCTTTTTCTATCATTAAAAGTTATCTCGACTGAGCCAAATATATTTGTGCTCACTCAGGTACCTTTATCTGATTTGATTAGAGCTTGTCCAAGTCAGAAAAGGATTGTCTTAATTTATGAGATAAATTTGAGACAACACCTGTCATTTTTCGTCACCTGCTAATTCTTGTTCTTTGACTTTGATCAAACATTGACCTTTGACCCTTCGATATCTGCCCATGTGTCATGCACTTATTGGAGAGTAGATAGGGGTTTTTCTCCTTCCTAAAAATTTGAAAGAAGGGGGTGCATGCATGCGCCGATGGATAGGGACGCCTGGAGTCCCATACGGATGGGACTCCAGGTTGCTTCTTGGATTCAAACTAGGTGACTCTCACCAATAGACTTTGACCAGTCTTTGGTGTCAGCTTAGGATGAATTTGTGGGTCTCTCATCTTATTGGATCAGGTGATGTCATCCCACCAATCAGATTTAGATCTGATTGAATGAAGCAATGTGATTGGCCGGGGTGATGTGGCATTGCATGGCGCAGCAGGGTCTATATAAAGACCTGTCCGCACCCAACTTTAAAAAAGAACTTTTCTTAGCCATGCTCTAAGGCTGCCCCTCTCCCTCCTCCATGCCACCTTTTTGATCCTCTCTCTCCTCTCCATGCCCAAGGAAGTTGGGCCTTCAGATTAGTGCAACTCAGGCAAGAAAAGGCTGACGAGAAAGGAAGAAGGTAGCACTGCTGCAGAGACGACAGTAGACTTCGAAAGGATTTTTGAAGATCCTCCAAATCAGATCCAAATCTAATTTTTGGAGATGAGATAAAGAACGAGAAGATCTCTAGATCTAGCTCGAGTGGATACCGATAGAGGCCAGATGCTTGCGTGGCTAGATCCAGAACCTCAGGCTATCAGTAGATCATCAATGGATAATTGGATTACCCATATCAAGGTTGAACTAATTTAGATTTAATTTAATTTAATTTTTTTATTTATTAGATCATAAAATTAGATCTAAAAAATGTCAGATCTAGTTTGGATCTAAGAAAAATTTTTTGAAACATACCTCTTGATCCAATCAGATTTGAACAAACCTGATCCGAAAAATCAGGATTTTTCCTTCAACTGATATCAGAGCCAGGTTCTTATAAAATTTATTTAGATGTGATTTAATTTAATAAATTAGTAATTTTAGATATCACATGAGATATAACTGGATCTAAAATTAGAAAATTAAAAAATTAAAATTAATTAATCTTGATCTAATATGTATGAGATACATAACTAGACTAGGAATATAATTGTTCTATATGTAGTCTAGTATAATCATAATTTTTATTTGATTAAATATAATTTTTAGATCTATTTATTTGCTATTTTTTAATTTTATAAATATTATAATCAGATCTAAAAATATAAAATAAATTAAATTTAATTTGATCATATGAGATATGATAGTTGCATGTTTAGACTAGTTGTAGAATAGTTCTACAAATAGGTCTAGATTAAATTTTATTTGATGAGATCAAATTTAAATTTAATTTTTTAGATGATTATGAGATAATTTAGATCTAAAAAACATGCATGATATAATTTAGATCTAAAAAACATGCATGATTTGATGTATGAAAAACATATTTTAATTAGATCAATTTTTATATGAGATATATGCTTAGATCTAATTAGTTTTTGTAGATTAGTTGTATTTTTGATTAAGGCATTCCCCTTGGCCATCCGATTATAAGAACAAAGTAGGATTTAAAGATCCTCTCCTCCCATTTGATGGGGTGTTCTTATGATGTGTAGAAGTGCTGCGCATTCGTCCTTAATCAAAAATTGAAAACTTACTTTCTGCAAAATCCTAGATCCTAAAATCCTAGGATCTTATTTATATATTTTATTTATGAATCCTAAACTTAATTAATAATTAAGATTATGAAATATATTAGGTCTAAAATTAAAAATTTTTAGATCTAAGATATGTTCATAAAATTGGGTTCGGGCTTGGGTAGCTCAATTAGGTCTAGCGGTTGATCAAATCGAATCAAGAGTTGGTTAGATGGGATCAACAATGCTTAAATTGACCAGCCTAATAGGATTAAGTCTGGGTCAAGATCGAGTCACGTGAGTGATCGATCAAGCTAAGACCTAATTAGGCTCAGTGGTTAGAGTCTGGATTGTAGGCTAACCCAATTGGTTCTGGCTCAACAATTTGGTGTCTAAGGTAAGTTTGGCAGATACGATCCGACTGATTTTTAATTGGAGCTACTCGACTCGAATGCATTCTTGTTGAGTTAATGGCATATCCCTTCCATCGGTCTCACTTACCTGGCCATGTTTGTTGACTCAGTTTTGATATGAGGTGGTCAATAATCCAAGCTAACCCATGCCACTAGGTTAGTCATAATGGTTATGACTATGTCAAGTCTAGTTTAATGAGATCTAAATCAAATCTCCTTAAGAAAAGATTAAGTCTAAGGTCTTCCACCATTGTAGATGTGCGAGCCCTTCTCGGGGTTGATTGTTCCCGACTAGTTACAGTGGCTCAGTTGCACCGGAAAGATGCAACCATGTCTATTAGGCATTGGATGCTATGAGCTGGAGGATGAATTAGGCTCAATATTCTTGATACGATGAGAGACCCAATTAGAAATTCAATCTGTACAAATGGTGGGTCTGACTTAAGTAAGGAGTGGATCAATATTTCAGATATGGTGAGATTCATGAATTAGAGATCAAGATTAGGTGCATCATGATTAGAGAATCATTGAACAAGAGTTGTTTACTCATTGGCTAACCCATCACCAATAACTATTAGGTGAGGTGATGAGTCAGTTGGTGGGACTACACCACCCACTAGAAATCAGTAATCATGGAGATTTTTGCATCTCTACAGAGGAAGTGTAGGGATCTAAAAAGCTAGTGGGAGCTAATTTATTTAAATTTTTTTTTTAAAATAAATTAGTTAAGTCTTAATTACAATATCTAACTAGAAACTTTGACTCTCTGAAGAAAAATATCTGCATCCAACCCATTAGCACGAATCCTGGACACCCATAGACTGATCGGACCAAATTATAAGGATTTGCTTCAAAACTTTAAAATCATTTTGGGTTCTAAGAAGTTAACTCATGTACTGGATCAGGACCCTCCCACCTTACCAGCTCATCAATCCACTGAGCAGAGAGCATCTCTGGATAAGTGGACAGACGATGATAATAAGGTCAGATACTACGTGTTGGGCTCGATGTCTGATGAACTTCAGCATCAATATGAAGATATCAGAACTGCTCGCCAAATATTGGCTCACCTACAGGAGATGTTTGGTGAATAGAGTCGTACAGCCAAGTATCAAGTCACTAAATGACTGTTCAAGGCTAAGATGCGTAATGGGCAGTCAGTCCAAGATCATTATCTAATGATGATCAAGGACTTGAAAGAGCTTGAGAAGCTCAGAGTGAGGTTGGACTTGGATCTATAGATTGATATAATTCTGCAATCTTTGACTGATGCTTATGGACAGTTCATCATGAACTACCATATGCATAAACTTCAAAATTCCTTGGCTGAACTTATGAACATGCTGGTTACCACTTAGCTTTTCATGAATGGTTCTAAAGACTCAGTGCTTGCTATGGAATGGACTTCTTCCAAGAGAAAGTCTTTTGAAAAGAAGAAGAAGTCGTGAAAAAGCAGAAGATGGAAGGAGGAAAGAAGAAAAAGACAGAGCTGAGGAAGAAGGCCGTTGACAAAGGAAAGTGTTTCCATTGCAACAATGATGGCCACTAAAAGTAAAACTGCCATACTTACCTGGCCACCCTAAAGAAAAAGGAGACAGGTCCTTCTGGAGGTATGCTCGTTATTGAGTCTAACCTTATGGTTTCTTCTGCATCCAGTTAGGTGCTTAACTCTAGTTCTAGTGCTTACTTGTGCACTTCTATGTAGGATCTTGAGGATAGCAGGAGGCTGAGGGATGGTGAGATTATCCTACGCATCGAAAATAGAGCAAGAGTTGTTGCTGTGGCCATGGGAACATATCCTCTTCGACTACTATCTGGTTTAGACTTAGTATTAAAAGACTGTTATTATGTGCCGCAGCAAGTAGGAATTTGATTTCTGCTTCTTGCCTTGCATTATAAGGCTATGTAATTAGTTTTCTTAAGGACCATTGTAACATTCTTTATGAAAGAAATAAAATTGCAAATGGTTTCCTTATTAACAGTCTTTATCAGTTACATGTTGATGTATCTATTTTTAAATTCGAGCAAAATATGAATGCCATAAAATCAAAACATCCTAGGGATAGTCCTAATGATAGGTATCTATGGCACCTAAGATTAGGTCATATAGCAGAAGATAGGGTTAACAAATTGGAGAAAATCAAGCTATTGAGTCCGTTGACTTTCGAGTCATATCCAATTTATGAATCCTGTCTTCATGGCAAAATGACTAAGCTTCCTTTTGTAGGACATGGGGAAAGGGCCACGAATCTTCTTGCCTTAGTACATATTGATGTGTGCGGCCCATTTAATGTGTCAGCTAGAGGCAACTTAGTCTACTTCATAACCTTTACCGATGATTTATCTAGGTATGGGTATGTGTATCTTATGAGACACAAGTCTGAAGCCTTTGAAAAGTTCAAGAAATTCAGACATGAAGTAGAAAAGCAAACTGGAAAAATTCCATTAAGGTTCTTCGATCAGATCGAGGAGGTGAATACCTTAGTCAGAAATTCCTGGACTATCTCAAGAAAAATGGCATAGTCTCTCAATGGACTCCACCTAGAACACCTCAACTCAACGAGGTCTCAGAATGGAGGAACCAGACCCTATTAGATATGGTCCGATCCATGATGAGCTTCACAGACCTCCCTGATTTTTTTTGGAGATACTGTTTGTTAACTACAATATACTTACTGAATAGGGTTTCTTCTAAAATCATTCCTACCATACCGTATGAGATATGGCATGGTAAGAAACTAAGTCTGAGTCATCTCAGAATTTAGGGTTGTCCAGCTCATGTCAAAAGACAACAAGCGGACAAGTTAGACTTTAGGTCCTTTAGAGCTCGATTTATAGGATATCCTAAAGAGTCATTAGGATATTATTTCTACATTTCAGAAGATCACAATGTGATTGTGAGTCGACATGCCATCTTTCTTGAAAAATAGTTTATTCAAGATAGCGGCATTGGAAAGCAGATCAAGCTCGATGAGAAAGTCTCACAAGAGTAACGAGCTAAGGACCAAATGGAACCAAATCAGGTTAAGCCAATTCAAGTCACTACCTCCTCCACCTCGTAGATCGAAAAGAGTTTTTCATCCCTCTGAGAGGTACTTAGGTACTATTTCAGAGGATATAGAGAAAATGTTCCTCATAGGTAATGGGGTTCATGGTGATGATCCCAAAATCTATAACGAGGCGATATCAGATATCGACTCTGAGAAATGGTTAGAGGCAATGAAGTCAGAAATTGACTCGATGCACTCAAACCAAGTCTGGACCTTGGTAGATCCACCAGAAGGTATAGTACCTATTGGATGTAAATGGATCTACAAGAGAAAGATTGGTGCAGATGGAAATGTAGAGATATTCAAGGCTAGACTAGTGGCAAAAGGTTATAGTCAATGCCTTCGCATTGACTATCAGGATACCTTTTCGCCAGTAGCTATGCTAAAATCCATCCGCACATTATTTGCTATTGCAGCCTATTTCGATTATGAAATATGGCAAATGGATGTGAAAATGGCATTCTTAAATGGATATCTTGAGGAAGATATCTATATGGAATAGCCGCTAGGTTTCACATCCAGTGATGTTGATCACAAGGTTTGCAAGCTGCAAAGGTCCATATATGGACTTAAGCAAGCATCTCGGAGCTGGAATACTCATTTTAATGATGTGATCAAAATGTTTGTTTCATCAAGAATGAGGAGGAGCCATGTGTCTTCAAAAAGGTCAGTGGGAGCGCTGTTGTCTTTCCTCGTATTGTACGTGGATGACATCCTCCTTATTGGAAATGATATTCCCATGTTGACCATAGTTAAAATGTGGTTATCTAAAGAATTCTCCATGAAAGACCTAGGAGAAGCATCCTTTATTCTAGGAATTAAGGTCTATAGAGATAGACCGAATAGGATGCTAGGACTTTCACAGAAGATGTACATAGAGGAAGTGCTAAAGAGGTTTAGCATGGAAAAACTCTAAGAGAGGTTTAGGTACCCTTCAGACATGGCATTCATCTTTCCAAGAAGATGTGCCCTAGCACACCTGAGGAAATAGAATGCATGAGCAAGATCCCTTATGCTTCAGCAATAGGGAGCCTCATGTATGCCATGTTATGTACACGACCTAATATAGCCCATGCTATGAGTGTCACGAGCAGATATCAATCGAATCTAGGTGAAGAACATTGGACTTCTGTGAAATATATCCTTAAGTACTTGAGAAGAACTAAGGATATGTTGTTGGTCTTTGGTAATGGAGAACTCCAAGTCTAGGGATATACAGACTCGGACTTTATGTCCGATGTAGATGATCGAAAGTCGACATCTGAAAATCTATTTTTATGCAATGGTGGAGCTGTCAGTTGAAAAAGTTTCAAGCAGATAGTGATAGCAGATTCCACCATGGAAGCAGAATACATCGCTACATCAGAAGCTGCAAAAAGGCATTCTGGTACAAAATGTTTACTGCAGAGATCGAAGTGATGCCATCAGATGCCATTCCTCTATACTGTGACAACAATGGCACCATAGCCCTTGCTAAGGAGCCAAGGTCTCACCAAAAATCCAAGCATATCGAGTGGCAATACCACCTCATCCGTGATTACCTCGAGAAGAATTACGTCGAGGTCAAGAGAGTCGACTCTGCAAACAATGCAGCGGACCCGCTAACAAAGCCATTGGGCCAACAAAAGATCGAAGCCCACCTTGAGAAGATGGGACTTAGATTTGTAGCCAATTGGCTTTAAGTGGGAGTTTGTTAGATATGTGTGCCCTAGAAGCCAGAATTGCCTGACACTTATAATACACTTCTAGGGGCAAAATTATAATTTTGACTATAAATAATAAAATAGGTTATTTTCTATCACATATGTGTATTTAATGTCTGTTATACATCCCTTGAATTAATGGTAATGATAATTTTTATTTTCAAGAGTTGAAAATTTAAGACAAGAATTTTCATTATTAACTCATAAAATGCTCCTTACCGTAGGATCATCATGAGGATGGTGATTGATTCCGAAGGTTAGTGTATAATTGCTTATTTATAGTAGATGAATCTTGAGTCTACGGTGTAGAGACACCGAAGCAAGAGTACAGGTACTCATTAGAGAACAAGGGCACTGAGCATGACCACCTCGAGTAGTCATAAGGAAGTCTACCTTCTCGTCGATGACTGACTCGAAGCTACAATGGTGTGTCTGGTTCTTTGACCTGAGGTGCATCGGTAGTTCACCTTGAGGGTGTTATAGTTTGACTACACCATGACTTGTTCTCTTAGCCATTCAGAATCCTGACGTGTATGTTGGCTATAGCATGTTCATTGTAGAAATTGGATTGCACCAAAATGGAATCTATCTACCTCGGTGGATGAGGAGTAGGCCTATGATGATCATGAGAATTAAGTCCGTAAGCCCATGGCCATGGCAGAGAGTGAAATAATAGAAAGAGTTTCTATTAAGATTTTCACATTGGACTTGAATCGAATGATTAAATCATATGATAGAAATTAGGGTTTGACGAGTTCACCTTAATCCTAAACTGATCAGGGCTCAAGATAGAGGAACTTAATCACACAAGTAGATGCACCAAGAGGTTCATTTATAGTTTTGATGGATTGCCACCATATACTACTAGGTGTCACTGGTGTATTTTGGAAGCAATTAGAATGATTTAGATGATCGATCATTCCAGTTGTCTAAATCAGAGGAGTTTTGATCCATCGAAAGGAGTTTCGATGATGTCGATGATGGAGATCACGACATATCCTATTACCATACAGAACTGAACCTAACTGGATCACACAAATAAGGGTTTGGATCTCGATATCATCAATTGGACTAATCCGGTTCAATTGATTTGAATTTGATTCAATTAGGTTCAAGAAAATCATGCTAGCACATGATTGAACCTAACATTCTCCTTTTTCTATCATTAAAAGTTATCTCAACTGAGCCAAATGTGTTTGTGTTCACTCAGGTATCTTTACCTGGTCTGATTGGAGCTCGTCCAGATCAGAAAAGGGTTGTCTTAATTTATGAGATAAATTTGAGACAACATCTGCCATTTTTCGTTACCTGCTAATTCTTGTTCTTTGACTTTGGTCAAACATTGATCTTTGATCCTTGGACATCTGCCCATGTGTCATGCACTTATTGGAGAGGAAATAGGGGCTTGTCCCCTTCCTGGAAATTGGAAAGGAGGGGGCGCATGCCTAGGATGGCGTGCGCCCATGGATAGGAATGCCTGGAATTCCATACAGATTGGACTCCAGCTTGCTTCTTGGATTGAAACTAGGTGACCCTCACCAATAGACTTTGACTAGTCTTAGGCGCTACCTTAGGATGAATCTGTGGGTCTCTCATGAAGGAAAATCCTGATTTTCCAGATCTGGTTCATTCAGATCTGATCGGATCAAGAGATATATTTCAAAAACTTTTTTCTTTTATCCGAATCAGATCTAGAATGTTTCATATCTGATTTTTATTATTCTAATAATTAAAATAAAATATAGATAAATTAAATTAGATTTAATTTACCTTGATGTAGGGTAATCCTATTACTCGTTGATGATCCTATAAGCAGCGGAAGGTTCTGGATCTAGCCACGCAAGTGCCTGGCCTCTATCAGTATCCACTCAGACTGGATCTGAAGATCCACTTTTTCTCTATCATGTCTTCAAAAATCAAATCTGAATCTAATTTGGAGGATCTTCAAAATAGCTTTCGAAGATCAGCAGTTGTCTTTTGCAGGAGCTTTCTGTTGCCTTTCTATCGCCTAGATTGCACCAACTGAGATCCCAAACTTCTTTGGGCATGGAGAGGAGAGGGAGAAGATGAACTTGGTGTGGAGGAGGAAGAGAGAGGCAGCCTTGGGGCATGGAGAATTGTTCTTTTCTTTGAGTTGGACATAGGATCTTATTTATAGACTATGCGTGATCCAACTCCTCTTCATCCCATCCCAACCAAGGGAATAGAGTCCCTTGGATTCATCCTTAGATGGCGCCTAAGACTAGTCAAAGTTGGTTCTTAGGAGTCTAATCAGAATCCAATAAGGAGATGGAGTCCCTGTCCAACAGGGACTCCTGGACGCCTCAAGCTTGGGTGCACGCCAAGGGTGGTGCGCGCCCTCCTCCTTGCCAGTTTCTGATTGGGGGACAAGCCCCACTAGCTCTCTAATAGGTGTGTGACATGTGGACATAAGTCAAAGTATCAATGGTCAACATTTGACCAGTCATAGGTTAACTTTTGACCAAAGTCAAAGGACGAGAAATGGCAGGTGACAAAAAATGACAAGTATTATCTTACAAAATAAGACAACCCTTTTCTGACCTGGACAGGCTCTAGTCAGACCATGTGAAAGCCTTTGATCAAGCATAAACTCCTTTGGCTCAGTCAAGACAACTATTTATGATAGTAAAAGAAGAATGTTAGGTTCAATCGAGTGCTAGCACGATTTTCTTAAACCTAATTGAATCTCATTCAGATCAATTGAACTGGATCAGTTCAATTAATGATCACTAGATTCAAACCCTTGTTTGTGTGACCCAGTTAGGTTTAGTTCTATATGGTAATGGGATATGTCATGATCTCTATCATCGACATCATCAAAACTTCTTTCGATGAATCAGAACTCTTCTGATTCGAATAGCTAGAATGATCGATCATCTAAATCATTTCTAATTGCTCCCAAAATCCACCAGTGACACCTAGCAGTATATGGTGGCAACCCATCAGAGCTGAATGCGAACCTCTTGGTGCAGCTACCTATGTGATTAAGTTCTTCTATCTTGAGCCCCGATCAGATTAGGGTTAAGGTGAACTCGTCAAACCCTAGTTTCTATCATATGATGTAATCATTCGATTCAAGTCCAATGTGAAAACCTAAATAGAAACTCTTTCTATTATTTCACTCTGCCATGGCCATGGGCTTCTGGACTTGATTCTCATGATCATCATAGGGCTGCTCCTCTACCACCGAGGTAGATAGATTCCATCTTGATGCAATCCAGTTCCTACAATGAACATGCTATAGCCAACATACACCTCAGGATTCCGAATGGCTAGGAGACTAAGTTATGGTGTAGTCAAACTATAACACCCTCAAGGTGAACTGCCGATGCACCTCAGGTCAAAGAACCAGACACACCACTATAGCATCGAGTCAGTCATTGACGAGAAGGTAGACTTCCTAATGACTACTCGAGGTGGTCACGCTCAGTGCCCTCATTCTCTAACGAGTACCTGTACTCTCGCTCCGGTGTCTCCACACCATAGACTCAAGACTCATCTACTAAAGAGAAGCAATTGTACACCAACCTTCCGGATCAATCACCATCCTCGTGATGATCCTATGGTCGAGAGCATTTTATGAGTTAATAATGATTATTCATGTCTTAAATTTTCAACTCTTGAAAATATGAATTATCATTACCATTAACTCAAAGGATGTATCACAGACACTAAATACACATATGTGATAGAAAATAACCCATTTTATTGATTATAGTCAAAATTATAATTTTGCCCCTAGAAGTGTATTACAAGTGTTAGCCAATTCTAGCTTCTAGGGCACATATATCTAACAATCTTCCACTTATCCTAAAGTCAATTGGCTATAAGTCTAAGTCCCATCTTCTCAAGGTGGGCTTTAATTTTTGTTGTCCCAATGGCTTTGTAAGTGGGTCTGCCGCATTATCTATGGAATTGACTCTCTTGACCTCGACGTAACCTTTCTTGAGGTAATCGCGGATGAGGTGGTATCGCCGCTCAACGTGCTTGGATTTTTGGTGAGACCTCAGCTCCTTAGCAAGGGCTATGGCACCATTATTATCGCAGTACAGAAGAATGGCATTTGATGGCATTACTCCGATTTCTGTAGCAAACTTCTTATTCCAGAATGCTTTCTTTGCAGCCTCTGATGCAGCGATATATTTTGCTTCCATGGTGGAATCTGCTATCACCGTTTGCTTGGAACTCTTCCAGTTGACAACACCACCATTGCACACAAACAAAATCCCAGATGTCGACTTTCGATCATCTACATCGGACATGAAATCTGAGTTTGTGTATCCTTGGACTTGGAGTTCTTCGTTACCAAAGACCAACATCATATCCTTAGTTCTTCTTAAGTACTAAAGGATACATTTCATAGAAGTCTAGTATTCTTCACCTGGATTTGACTGATATCTACTTGTGACACTCACAGCATGGGCTATATTAGGTCGTGTACATAGCATGGCATACATGAGGCTCCTTATTGTAGAAGCATAAGGGATCTTGCTCATGTGTTCTATTTCCTCAGGTGTGCTAGGGCATATCTTTTTGGAAAGATGAATACTATGTCTGAAGGGTATTAATCTCCTCTTAGAGTTTTCCACACTAAACCTCTTTAGTACTTTCTTTATGTACATCTTTTGTGAAAGTCCTAGCATCCTATTCGGTCTATCCCTATAGAATTTAATTCCTAGAATAAAGGATGCTTCAACTAGGTCTTTCATGGAGAATTTCTTGGACAACCATATTTTGATTGTCGTCAACATGGGAGTATCATTTCCAATAAGGAGGATGTCATCCACGTACAATACGAGGAAGACAATAGTGCTCCCACTGACCTTTTTGAAGACACATGGTTTCTCTTCATTTTTGATGAAACCAAACATTTTGATCACATTAAAATGAGTGTTCCAGCTCCGAGATGCTTGCTTAAGTCCATATATGGACCTTTGCAGCTTGCAAACCTTGTGATCAGTATCACTGGATGTGAAACCTAGCAGCTGTTCCATATAGATATCTTCCTCAAGATATCCATTTAAGAATGTCGTTTTCACATCCATTTGCCATATTTCATAA
>QRFJ01005182.1:64617-125620 GCA_006176705.1 Cocos nucifera
GCCATCTTTCTTGAAAAATAGTTTATTCAAGATAGCGGCATTGGAAAGCAGATCAAGCTCGATGAGAAAGTCTCACAAGAGTAATGAGCTAAGGACCAAATGGAACCAAATCAGGTTAAGCCAATCAAGTCACTACCTCCTCCACCTCGTAGATCGAAAAGAGTTTTTTCCCTCTGAGAGGTACTTAGGTACTATTTCAGAGGATATAGAGAAAAATGTTCCTCATAGGTAATGGGGTTCATGGTGATGATCCCAAAACCTATAACGAGGCGATATCAGATATCGACTCTGAGAAATGGTTAGAGGCAATGAAGTCAGAAATTGACTCGATGCACTCAAACCAAGTTTGGACCTTGGTAGATCCACCAGAAGGTATAGTACCTATTGGATGTAAATGGATCTACAAGAGAAAGATTGGTGCAGATGGAAATGTGGAGACATTCAAGGCTAGATTAGTGGCAAAAGGTTATAGTCAATGGGCATTGACTATCAGGATACCTTTTCTCCAGTAGCTATGCTAAAATCCATTCGCACATTATTTGCTATTGCAGCCTATTTCGATTATGAAATATGGCAAATGGATGTGAAAATGGCATTCTTAAATGGATATCTTGAGGAAGATATCTATATGGAATAGCCGCTAGGTTTCACATCCAGTGATACTGATCACAAGGTTTGCAAGCTGCAAAGGTCCATATATGGACTTAAGCAAGCATCTCGGAGCTGGAATACTCATTTTAATGATGTGATCAAAATTTTTGGTTTCATCAGAAATGAGGAGGAACCATGTGTCTTCAAAAAGGTCAGTGGGAGCGCTGTTGTCTTCCTCGTATTGTACGTGGATGACATCCTCCTTATTGGGAATGATATTCCCATGTTGACATCAGTCAAGATGTGGTTGTCCAAGGAATTCTCCATGAAAGACCTAGGTGAAGCATCCTTTATTCTAGGAATTAAGGTCTATAGGGATAGACCGAATAGGATGCTAGGACTTTCACAGAAGATGTACATAGAGGAAGTACTAAAGAGGTTTAGTATGGAAAACTCTAAGAGGGGATTAATACCCTTCAGACATGGTATTCATCTTTCCAAGAAGATGTGCCCCAGCACACCTGAGGAAATAGAATGCATGAGCAAGATCCCTTATGCTTCTGCAATAGGGAGCCTCATGTATGCCATGCTATGTACACGACCTGATATAGCCCATGCTGTGAGTGTCACAAGCAGATATCAATCAAATCCAGGTGAAGAACACTGGACTTCTGTGAAATGTATCCTTAAGTACTTGAGAAGAACTAAGGATATGATGTTGGTCTTTGGTAATGGAGAACTCCAAGTTCCAGGGATACACAGACTCGGACTTCATGTCCGATATAGATGATCGAAAGTCGACATCTGGAAGTCTATTTGTGTGCAATGGTGGAGCTGTCAGTTGGAAGAGTTCCAAGCAAATTGTGATAGCAGATTCCACCATGGAAGCAGAATATATCGCTGCATCAGAAGCTGCAAAGGAAGCATTCTGGTACAAAAGTTTGCTGCAGAAATCGGAGTAATGCCATCAGATGCCATTCCTCTATACTGCGACAACAATGGCACCATAGCCCTTGCTAAGGAGCCAAGGTCTCACCAGAAATCCAAGCATATTGAGCGGCAATACCACCTCATCCGTGATTACCTCGAGAAGGATTACGTCGAGGTCAAGAGAGTCGACTCTGCAAATAATGTGGCAGACCCACTTACAAAGCCGTTGGGCCAACAGAAGATCGAAGCCCACCTTGAGAAGATGGGACTTAGACTTGTAGCCAATTGGCTTTAGGTGGGAGATTGTTAGATATATGTGCCCTAGAAGCCAGAATTGGCTGACACTTGTAATACACTTCTAGGGGCAAAATTATAATTTTGACTATAAATCAATAAAATGGGTTATTTTCTATCACATATGTGTATTTAGTGTCTGTGATACATCCTTTGAGTTAATGGTAATGATAATTCATATTTTCAAGAGTTGAAAATTTAAGACATGAATAATCATTATTAACTCATAAATGCTCCCGACCATAGGATCATCACGAGGATGGTGATTGATCCGGAAGGTTGGTGTACAATCGCTTCTCTTTAGTAGATGAGTCTTGAGTCTACGGTGTAGGAGACACCGGAGCGAGAGTACAGGTACTCGTTAGAGAACGAGGGCACTGAGCGTGACCACCTCGAGTAGTCATTAGGAAGTCTACCTTCTCGTCAATGACTGACTCGATGCTGCAGTAGTGTGTCTGGTTCTTTGACCTGAGATGCATCGGCAGTTCACCTTGAGGGTGTTATAGTTTGACTACACCATTACTCGGTCTCCTAGCCATATGGAATCCCTGAGGTGTATGTTGGCTATAGCATGTTCATTGTAGGAATTGGATTGCATCAAGATGGAATCTATCTACCTCGGTGGATAGAGGAGCAGCCCTATGATGATCATGAGAATCAAGTCCATAAGCCCATGGCCATGGCAGAGTGAAATAATAGAAAGAGTTTCTATTTAGATTTTCACATTGGACTTGAATCGAATGATTACATCATATGACAGAAACTAGGGTTTGACGAGTTCACCTTAACCCTAATCTGATCGGGGCTCAAGATAGAAGAACTTAATCACACAAGGTAGCTGCACCAAGAGGTTCGCATTCATAGCTCTGATGGGTTGCCACCATATACTGCTAGGTGTCACTGGTGGATTTTGGGAGCAATTAGAATGATTTAGATGATCGATCATTCTAGCTGTCTCGAATCAGAAGAGTTCTGATCCATCGAAAGGAGTTTCGATGATGTCGATGATAGAGATCATGACATATCCCATTACCATACAGAACTGAACCTAACTGGGTCACACAAACAAGGGTTTGAATCTGGTGATCATCAATTGAACTGATCCAGTTCAATTGATTTGAATGAGATTCAATTAGGTTCAAGAAAATCATGCTAGCACTCGATTGAACCTAACGTTCTTCTTTTACTATCATTAAATAGTTATCTAACTGAGCCAAAGTGTTTGTTTCACTCAGGTTCTTTACCTGGTCTGATTGGAGCTCGTCCAGATCAGAAAAGGGTTGTCTTAATTTTGAGATAAATTTGAGACAACATCTGCCATTTTTGGTCACCTGCCAATTTCTTGTTCTTTGACTTTGGTCAAACAGTTGATCTTTGATCCTTGGACATCTGCCCATGTGTCATGCACTTATTGGAGAGGAAATAGGGGCTTGTCCCCTTCCTGAAATTGGATACACCTCCAGACTTATTCAGAGAAGAAGGATGAAATGAGGAAAATCCTGATTTTCCGGTCCAGGTTCGTTCAGATCTGATCAGATCAAGAGATATATTTCAAAAATTTTTCTCTTGATCCCAATCAGATCTTGATATGTTTCAGATCTGATTCTTATTATTTTAATAAAATAAAATTAAAAGATAAATTAAATCAAATTTAATTTACCTGATCTGGGTAATCCTATTACCCTGTTGATGATCCTGTTTGCAGCGGAAGGTTCTGGATCTTAGCCACGCAAGCGCCTGGCCTCTACCGGTATCCACTCGGGTTGGATCTGGAGATCCTCTTCTTCTCTATCATGCCTCCAAAAATCAGATCTGGATCTGATCTGGAGGATCTTCAAAACTCTTTTGAAGATGAGCAGTCGTCCTTTTGCAGCGCAGCCTTCTCTTGATCGCCTTTCTTTGATCTGAATCGCACCAACCAAGGTCCAAAACTCCTTTTGGACGTGGAGAGCAAGGGGAGAAGAGACTATGGCATGGAGAAGGAGGGGAGAGGCAGCCTTGGGGCGTGGAGGTTTCTCAATTGAATTCATCATATCTCTCTTTGAGTTGGGCGCAGGGTCTTATTTATAGACTAAGCTGTGATCCAACTCCTCTTCTTCCCAACCAATCACAACCCTTTGTGAAATCAGATCTAAATCTGATTGGTGGGAATAGAGACCCCTGGATTCCTCCTTAGAGGGCGCCTAAGACCAGTCAAAGTTGGTTCTTAGAAGAACTCTAATTGGAATCCAAAAAGGAGATGGAGTCCTTGTCCAACAAGGACTCCTAGGCGCCTCCAACTTGGGCACACGCCTAGGGTGGCGTGCGCCCTTCTCCTTGCCAGGTTCTGGCAGGGGGACAGGCCCCCACCAGCTCTCCAATAGGTGCATGACATGTGGTCAAAAGTCAAAGTGTCAATGGTCAACGTTTGACCAGTCAAAGGTAGACTTTTGACCAAAGTCAAAGAACAAGAAATGGCAGGTGACCAAAAATGGCAGGTAGTGTCTTACAAATAAGACAACCTTTTCTGACTTGGACAACCTCCAGTCAGACCATATGAAGGCCTCTGTTTTGAGCACAAACTCCTTTGGCTCAGACAGGACAACTTATTTATGATAGCAAAAGAAGAACGTTAGGTTCAATCGAGTGCTAGCACGATTTCCTTGAACCTAATTGAATCTCATTCAGATCAATTGAACTAGATCAGTTCAATTGATGATCACCAGATTCAAACCCTTGTTTGTGTGACCCAGTTAGGTTCAGTTCTGTATGGTAATGGGATATGTCATGATCTCTATCATCGACATCATCGAAACTCCTTTCGATGGATCAGAACTCTTCTGATTCGAACAGCTAGAATGATCGATCATCTAAATCATTCTAATTGCTCCCAAAATCCACCAGTGACACCTAGCAGTATATGGTGGCAACCCATCAGAGCTGAATGCGAACCTCTTGGTGCAGCTACCTGTGTGATTCAGTTCTTCTATCTTGAGCCCCGATCAGATTAGGGTTAAGGTGAACTCGTCAAACCCTAGTCTCTGTCATATGATGTAATCATTCGATTCGAGTCCAATGTGAAAATCTAAATAGAAACTCTTTCTATTATTTCACTCTACCATGGCCATGGATTTCTGGACTTGATTCTCATGATCATCATAGGGCTACTCCTCTACCACCGAGGTAGATAGATTCCATCTTGATGCAATCCAGTTCCTACAATGAACATGCTCATAGCCAACATACACCTCAGGGTTCCATATGGCTAGGAGACCGAGTAATGGTGTAGTCAAACTATAACACCCTCAAGGTGAACTGCCGATGCATCTCAGGTCAAAGAACCAGACACACTACTGCAGCATCGAGTCAGTCATTGACGAGAAGGTAGACTCCCTAATGACTACTCGAGGTGGTCACGCTCAGTGCCCTCGTTCTCTAACGAGTACCTGTACTCTCGCTCCGGTGTCTCCACACCGTAGACTCAAGACTCATCTACTAAAGAGAAGCGATTGTACACCAACCTTCCGGATCAATCACCATCCTCGTGATGATCCTATGGTCGGGAGCAATTTATGAGTTAATAATGATTATTCATGTCTTAAATTTTCAACTCTTGAAAATATGAATTATCATTACCATTAACTCAAAGGATGTATCACAGACACTAAATACACATATGTGATAGAAAATAACCCATTTATTGATTTTAGTCAAAATTATAATTTTGCCCCTAGAAGTGTATTACAAGTGTCAGCCAATTCTGGCTTCTAGGGCACATATATCTAACAATCTCCCACTTGTCCTAAAGCCAATTGGCTACAAGTCTAAGTCCCATCTTCTCAAGGTGGGCTTCGATCTTCTGCTGGCCCAACGGCTTTGTAAGTGGGTCTGCCACATTATCTGCGGAGTTGACTCTCTTGACCTCGACGTAACCCTTCTCGAGGTAATCGCGGATGAGGTGGTATCGCCGCTCAATATGCTTGGATTTCTGGTGAGACCTCGGCTCCTTAGCAAGGGCTATGGCGCCATTGTTGTCGCAGTATAGAGGAATGGCATCTGATGGCATTACTCCGTTTCTGCAGCAAACTTCTTGTACCAGAATGCTTCCTTCGCAGCTCTGATGCAGCGATATATTCTGCTTCCATGGTGGAATCTGCTATCACCGTTTGCTTGGAACTCTTCCAGCTGACAGCTCCACCATTGCACACAAACAGACTCCCAGATGTCGACTTTCGATCATCTATATCGGACATGAAGTCCGAGTCTGTGTATCCCTGGACCAGGAGTTCTCCGTTACCAAAGACCAACATCATATCCTTAGTTCTTCTCAAGTACTTAAGGATACATTTCACAGAAGTCCAGTGTTCTTCACCTGGATTTGACTGATATCTGCTTGTGACACTCACAGCATGGGCTATATCAGGTCGTGTACATAGCATGGCATACATGAGGCTCCCTATTGCAGAAGCATAAGGGATCTTGCTCATGCGTTCTATTTCCTCAGGTGTGCTGGGGCACATCTTCTTGGAAAGATGAATACCATGTCTGAAGGGTATTAATCCCCTCTTAGAGTTTTCCATACTAAACCTCTTTAGTACTTTCTCTATGTACATCTTCTGTGAAAGTCCTAGCATCCTATTCGGTCTATCCCTATAGACCTTAATTCCTAGAATAAAGGATGCTTCACCTAGGTCTTTCATGGAGAATTCCTTGGACAACCACATCTTGACTGATGTCAACATGGGAATATCATTCCCAATAAGGAGGATGTCATCCACGTACAATACGAGGAAGACAACAGCGCTCCCACTGACCCTTTTGAAAACACATGGTTCCTCTTCATTTTTGATGAAACCAAACTTTTTGATCACATCATTGAAACGAGTGTTCCAGCTCCGAGATGCTTGCTTAAGTCCATATATGGACCTTTGCAGCTTGCAAACCTTGTGATCAGTATCACTGGATGTGAAACCTAGCGGCTGTTCCATATAGATATCTTCCTCAAGATATCCATTTAAGGAATGCCGTTTTCACGTCCATTTGCCATATTTCATAATCGAAATAGGCTGCAACAGCAAGCAATGTGCGGATGGATTTTAGCATAGCTACTGGGGAAAAGGTATCCTGATAGTCTATGCCTTCGCGTTGACTATAACCTTTTGCCACCAATCTAGCCTTGAATGTCTCCACATTCCCATCTGCACCAATCTTTCTCTTGAAGATCCATTTACATCCAATAGGTACTATACCTTCTGGTGGATCTACCAAGGTCCAGACTTGGTTTGAGTGCATCGAGTCAATTTCTGACTGCATTGCCTCTAGCCATTTCTCGGAGTCGATATCTGATATCGCCTCGTTGTAGGTTTTGGGATCATCACCATGAGCACCATTACCTACGAGGAACATTTCCTCTACATCCTCTGAAATAATACCTAAGTATCTTTCAGGGGGACGGGAAACTCTTTCCGATCTACGAGGTGGAGGAGGTAGTGTTCTTATTGGCTCAACCTGATTTGGTTCCACTTGGTCCTTAGCTCGTTCTGCTTGTGAGACTTTCTCATCAAGCTTGATCTGCTTTCCAATGCCGCTATCTTGAATAAACTATTTTTCAAGAAAGATGGCATGTCGACTCACAATCACATTGTGGTCTTCTGGAATGTAGAAATAGTATCCTAATGACTCTTTAGGATATCCTATGAATCGAGCTCTGAAGGACCTAAACTCTAACTTGTCCGCTTGTTGTCTTTTGACATGAGCCGGACAACCCCAAATTCTGAGATGACTCAGACTTGGTTTCTTACCGTGCCATATCTCATACGGTGTGGTAGGAACGGTTTTAGAGGGAACCCTATTCAGTAGATAGATTGAAGTTAACAATGAGTGTCCCCAAAGAAAATCAGGGAGGTCTGTGAAGCTCATCATGGATCGAACCATATCTAATAGAGTCCGATTTCTCCATTCTGAAACCCCGTTGAGTTGAGGTGTTCCTGGTGGAGTCCATTGAGAGACTATGCCATTATCCTTGAGATAGTCTAGGAATTCCCTGCTAAGGTATTCACCTCCTCGATCTGATCGAAGAACCTTAATGGGTTTTCCTGTTTGTTTTTCTACTTCATGTCTGAATTCTTTGAACTTTTCAAAGGCTTCAGACTTGTGTCTCATAAGATACACATACCCATACCTAGACAGATCATCGGTAAAGGTAATGAAGTAGACAAAATTGCCTCTAGCCGGCACATCAAATGGGCCGCACACATCAGTATGTACTAGGGCAAGGAGATCTGTGGCCCTCTCCCCATGTCCAACAAAAGGGAGTTTAGTCATTTTGCCTTGAAGACAGGATTCACAAGTTGGATATGACTCGGAAGTCAATGGACTCAATAGCCCATTTTTCTCCAATTTGTTGATCCTATCTTCTGCTATATGACCTAATCTCAGGTGCCATAGATATCTGTCGTTTGGACTATCCCTAGGTCGTTTGGCATTCACGTTTTGCTCGATAGTTAGAACAGGTACATCAATATGTAGCTGATAAAGACCATTAATAAGGAAACCATTTGCAATTTTATTTCTTTCATAAAGAATGTTACAATGGTCCTTAAAGAAGGTGATCACATAACCTTCTTGTGCTAAGCATGAAACAGAAATCAAATTCCTGCTAGGCTGCAGGCACAAAATAACAGTCTTTCAAAACTAAGTCTAAACCAGATGGTAATCGCAGAGGGTATGTTCCCACGGCTACTGCAGCAACTCTTGCTCCATTACCAATGCGTAGGATCATGTCTCCATCCCTCAGCCTCCTGCTATCCTCAAGACCCTGCATAGAAGTGCACAGATGAGCACTAGAACCAGAGTCAAGCACCCAACTGGATGCAGAAGAAACCGTAAGGTTAGACTCAATAACGAGCATACCTCCAGAAGGACCTTCCTTCTTGTTCTTCAGGGTGGCCAGGTAAGTAGGGCAGTTCCGCTTCCAATGGCCGTCGCTGTTGCAATGGAAACACTTTCCTTTGCCATCGGCCTTTTTCTTCGATTCTGCCTTCTTCTTCTTTGATCCTTCCACCTTTTGCTTTTTCACAGACTTCTTTTTCTTTCCATAAGACTTTCTTTTGGAAGAAGTCCGTTCCATAGCAAGAACTGAGCCTTTAGAACCTTTCATAGAAAGCTCAGCGGTAACCAGCATATTCATTAACTCGGCCAAGGAATTCTGAAGTTTATGCATGTGGTAATTCATGATGAATTGCCCATATGCATCAGTCAAGGATTGCAGAATGATATCGTTCTGCAGGTCCAAGTCCAACTTCACACCGAGCTTCTCAAGCTCTTCCATGTCCTTGATCATTGTCAGACAGTGATCTTGGACTGACTGCCCATCACGCATCTTAGCCTTAAAAAGTCATTTTGTGACTTGATATTTGGCTGCGCGACTCTGTTCACCAAACATCTCCTGCAGGTGAGCCAACATTTGGCGAGCAGTCCCGATATCCTCATGTTGGCGCTGGAGCTCATCAGACATCGAGCCCAACATGTAATATCTGGCCTTATTATCTTCGTCAATCCATTTTTCCAGAGACGCTCTCTGTTCAACAGATGGACGGGCTGGTAATGTGGGAGGGTCCTGGTCCAAAACATGGGTTAACTTCTCGGAACCCAAAATAATTTTGTAGTTCCTGAGCCAATCTTTATAATTGGGTCCAGTCAGTCTATGTGTGTCCAGGATACGTGCCAATGGGTTGGACGCAGACATATTCCTGTAGAGAGTCAAAGATTCTAGTTAGATACTGTAATTTTGACTTGACCAATTTGTTTAGGGATTTTATTTTTAAACAAATTAGCTCCCACTATTTTCTCGGATCCCTACACTCCCTCTGTAGAGATGCGAAAATCTCCACGATTAATGATTTCTAGTGGGTGGTGCGGTCTCACCAACTGACTCATCACCTCACCTAACAGTTATTGGTGATGGGTTAGCCAATGAGTGAACAACTCTTGTTCAATGATTCTCTAATCATGGTGCACCCAAACTTGGTCTCTAATTCATGAATCTCACCGTATCCGAAATATTGATCCACTCCTTAGTTAAGTCAGACCCACCATTTGCATAGACTGGGTTCCTAATTGAGTCTCTCACCGTATCCGAAATATTGAGCCCAACTCATCCTCCAGCCCATAGCATCCAATGCCTAATAGACATGGTTGCGTCTTCCCGGTGCAACTGAGCCACTGTATCCAGCCGAGAACAATCAACCCCGGGAAGGGCCCGCACATCTACAATGGTGGAAGACCTCAGACTTAATCTTTTCTTAGGGAGAATTGATTCAGGTCTCATTAAACTAGACTTGGCTTAGTCATAACAATTATGACTAACCTAGTGGCATGGGTTAGCTCGGATTATTGACCACCTCAGATCAGAACTGTGTCAACAGATATGGCCAGGTAAGTGAGACCGGTGGAAGGAATATGCCATTAACTCGTACAAGAACGCATTCAGGTCGAGTAGCTTCCAATTAAAAACCAGTCGGTCGTCTATGCCAAACTTACCTTAGACACCAAATTGTTGAGTCAGAACCAATTGGGTTAGCCTACAATCCAGACTCTAACCTCTGAGCCTAATTAGGTCTTGCTTGATCGTGACTCGATCTTGACCCAGACTTAATCCTATTAGGCTGGTCAATTTAAGCATTGTTGATCCCATCTAACCAACTCTTGATTCGGTTTGATCAACCGCTTAGACCTAATTGAGCTACCCAAGCCCGAACCCAGTATTATGAATATGTCTTAGATCTGAAATTCTCAATTTTAGACCTAATTAATATTCCATAAACTTAATTCTTAATTAAGTAGGGTTCATAAACAAAATATGCACAATAAATCCTAGGGTTTCAGGATCTAGGGTTTTGCAGAAAGTAAGTTTTGGGTTTCTGATTAAGGACGAACACGCAGCACCCCTACACATCATAAGAACACCCCATCGAATGGGAAGAGAGGGCCTTTAAACCCTTCTTCGTTCTTATGACCGGACGGCCAAGAGGAACGCCTTAATCAGGAACATTCAATACTACAAAACAATATCAGATCTATATCATATATCTCATATATAAAGTAGATCTAATCATGGCATATTTTGCATACATCTCATGTATCATAATCATGCATATTTTCAGATCTAAATTATCTCATAATAATCTAAAAAATTAGATTTAAATTGATCTAATCAAAATAAATTCTAATCTAGACAATTATGTAGAACTATTCTACAACTAGTCTAGACATGCATCAATCATATCTCATATGATATTCAAAAATTAAATAATTTTTATTTGCTATTTTTTAGATGTTATTATAACACTTATAATATCAAAAAATAGTAAATAAAAAGATCTAAAACATGATTTAATCAGATTAAATCAAAAATATGCAAGAATATTCTATAGAACTATTCTATTCTAGAACTAGTCATGCATATCTTCTAATCTTAGATCCAAATTATTTAATTTTAATTTTTTCTGATTTCAGATCTGATCACATCTCATGTGACATCTGAAAATCAATTATTTTCTAATTAAAATAAATTTAAAATCAGATCTAAACAATTTAGAACCATGGCTCTGATACCAGTTGAAGGGAAATCCTGATTTTTCGGTCCAGGTTCGTTCAGATCTGATCAGATCAAGAGATATATTTCAAAAATTTTTCTCTTGATCCCAATCAGATCTTGATATGTTTTAGATCTGATTCTTATTATTTTAATAAAATAAAATTAAAAGATAAATTAAATCAAATTTAATTTACCTGATCTGGGTAATCCTATTACCCTGTTGATGATCCTGTTTGCAGCGGAAGGTTCTGGATCTTAGCCACGCAAGCGCCTGGCCTCTACCGGTATCCACTCGGGTTGGATCTGGAGATCCTCTTCTTCTCTATCACACCTCCAAAAATCAGATCTGGATCTGATCTGGAGGATCTTCAAAACTCTTTTGAAGATGAGCAGTCGTCCTTTGCAGCAGCGCAGCCTTCTTATTTTTGATCGCCTTTCTTTGATCTGAATCGCACCAACCAAGGTCCAAAACTCCTTTTGGACGTGGAGAGCAAGGGGAGAAGAGACTATGGCATGGAGAAGGAGGGGAGAGGCAGCCTTGGGGCATGGAGGTTTCTCAAACTATGATCTCATCATATCTCTTAGAATCTGAGTTGGGCGCAGGGTCTTATTTATAGACTAGCTGTGATCCAACTCCTCTTCCTTCCCAACCAATCACAACCCTTTGTGAAATCAGATCTAAATCTGATTGGTGGGAATAGAGTCCCCTGGATTCCTCCTTAGAGGGTGCCTAAGACCAGTCAAAGTTGGTTCTTAGAAGAACTCTAATTGGAATCCAAAAAGGAGATGGAGTCCTTGTCCAACAAGGACTCCTAGGCGCCTCCAACTTGGGCACACGCCTAGGGTGGCGTGCGCCCTTCTCCTTGCCAGGTTCTGGCAGGGGGACAGGCCCCCACCAGCTCTCCAATAGGTGCATGACATGTGGTCAAAAGTCAAAGTGTCAATGGTCAACGTTTGACCAGTCAAAGGTAGACTTTTGACCAAAGTCAAAGAACAAGAAATGGCAGGTGACCAAAAATGGCAGGTAGTGTCTTACAAATAAGACAACCTTTTCTGACTTGGACAACCTCCTGTCAGACCATATGAAGGCCTCTGTTTGAGCACAAACTCCTTTGGCTCAGACAGGACAACTTATTTATGATAGCAAAAGAAGAACGTTAGGTTCAATCGAGTGCTAGCACGATTTCCTTGAACCTAATTGAATCTCATTCAGATCAATTGAACTAGATCAGTTCAATTGATGATCACCAGATTCAAACCCTTGTTTGTGTGACCCAGTTAGGTTCAGTTCTGTATGGTAATGGGATATGTCATGATCTCTATCATCGACATCATCGAAACTCCTTTCGATGGATCAGAACTCTTCTGATTCGAACAGCTAGAATGATCGATCATCTAAATCATTCTAATTGCTCCCAAAATCCACCAGTGACACCTAGCAGTATATGGTGGCAACCCATCAGAGCTGAATGCGAACCTCTTGGTGCAGCTACCTGTGTGATTCAGTTCTTCTATCTTGAGCCCCGATCAGATTAGGGTTAAGGTGAACTCGTCAAACCCTAGTCTCTGTCATATGATGTAATCATTCGATTCGAGTCCAATGTGAAAATCTAAATAGAAACTCTTTCTATTATTTCACTCTACCATGGCCATGGATTTCTGGACTTGATTCTCATGATCATCATAGGGCTACTCCTCTACCACCGAGGTAGATAGATTCCATCTTGATGCAATCCCTTCCACAAACAGCAGCCCTCAGGGGGTATGGCGGAGATGGTGTAGTAAACTTCTCAAGCAAAATGGCATAGTCTCTCAATGGACTTCACCTGAAATATCTCAACTCAACAGAATTTTAGATTGGAGGAATCAGACCCTATTAGATATGGTCCGATCTATGATGAGCTTCACAGACCTCTCTGATTTTCTATGGGGACATAGTCTATTAACTGCTATATATTTATTAAATAGAATTTTTTTTAAAATCGTTCTTACCATATTGTATGAGATATGACATGGTAAGAATCCAAGTCTGAGTCATCTCAGAATTTGAAGTGGTCCGGCTCATGTCAAAAGATAATAAGCGGACAAGTTAGACTATAGGTCCTTTAGAGCTCAATTCATAGAATATCCAAAAAAGTCATTAGGATATTATTTCTATAGTTCAAAAGACCACAATATGATTGTGAGTTGGCATGCCATCTTTTATGAAAAATAGTTTATTCAAGGTTGTGGCATTGAAAAGCAGATCAAGCTCGAGGAAAAAATCTCACAAAAGCAACGAGCTAAGGACCCTATGGAACCAAATTAGGTTGAGCCAATACAATCACTATCTCCTCCACATCATAGATCGAAAAGGATTTTCTATCCCCCTGAGAGGTACTTAGGTACTATTTTAGAGGAAGTAGTAAAAGTATTCCTCATAGGTAATGGGGTTCATGGTGATGATCCTAAAATCTATGATGAGGCGATATTGGATATCGACTCTGAGAAATGGTTAGAGGCAATGAAGTCAGAAATTGATTTGATGCACTCAAACCAAGTCTGGACCTTAGTAGATCTACAAGAAGGTATAATACCTATTGGGTGTAAATAGATCTACAAGAGAAAGATTGGTGCATATGAAAATGTGGAGACATTCAAAGCTAGATTAGTGGCAAAAGGATATAGTCAGCGTGAAGGAATCGACTATCAGGATACCTTTTCGCCAGTAGCCCTGCTAAAATCCATCTGTTGCAATCTATTTCAACTATGAAATATGACAAATGGAAGTAAAAACGGCATTCTTAAATGGCTACCTTGAGGAAGATATCTATATGGAATAGCCATTAGGTTTCACATCCAATGATGTTGATCATAAAATATGCAAGCTACAAAGATCAATATATGGACTTAAGCAAGCATCTCGAAGCTGGAATACTCATTTTAATGATGTGATCAAATTATTTGATTTTATCAAGAACGAGAAGGATCCATGTATTTTCAAAAAGATCAGTGGGAGCGCTATTGTCTTCCTCATACTATACGTGGATGATATCCTCCTTATTGGGAATGATATTTCCATATTGAGCATAGTTAAAATGTGGTTATCTAAAGAATTCTCCATGAAAGACCTAGGAGAAGTATCCTTTATTCTAAGAATTAAGACTATAGAGATAGACCAAATAGGATGCTAGGTCTTCCACAGAAAATGTACATAGAGGAAGTGCTAAAGAGGTTTAGCATGAAAAACTCCAAGAGAAGATTGGTACCCTTCGGACACGGCATTCATCTCTCCAAGAAAATGTGTTCCAACACATTTGAGGAAATTGAACGCATGAGCAAGATCCCTCATGCTTCAGCAATAGGGAGCCTCATGTATGCCATGTTATGTACATGATCTAATATAGCCCATGCTGTGAGTGTCATGAGTAGATATCAGTCAAATCCAGATGAAGAACACTGGACTTCTGTGAAATGTATCCTTAAGTACTTGAGAAGAACTAAGGATATGATGTTGGTTTTTGGTAATGGAGAACTCTAAGTCCAGGGATATACAGACTCAGATTTTATGTTCGATATAGATGATCGAAAGTTGACATCTGGGAGTCAATTTGTGTGTAATGATGGTGCTGTCAATTGGAAGAGTTTCAAGCAAATAGTGATAACAGATTCCACCATGGAAATAGAGTACATCGCTGCATTAGAAGCAGCGAAGGAGATATTTTAGTACAAAAAGTTTGCCGTAGAGATCAGAGTGATGCCATCGGATGCCATTCCTTTGTACTACAACAATAATGATGCCATAGCCCATGCTAAGGAGCCGAGGTCTCATAAAAAATCTAAGCACATCGAGCGGTGATACCACCTCATCCACAATTACCTTAAGAAAGATTATGTCGAGGTCAAGAGAGTCGACTCCACAGATAATGTGGTAGACCCACTTACAAAGCCATTGGGCCAGCAGAAGATCGAAGCCCATCTTGAGAAGATGGGACTTAGATTTGTAGCCAATTGGCTTTAGATCAAGTGGGAGTTTGTTAGATATATATGCCCTAGAAGCCAGATTGGCTGACACTTGTAATACACTTCTAAGGGCAAAATTATAATTTTAACTATAAATAATAAAATAGATTATTTTCTATCATAGTGTATGTTTGAAAGTATCTGTGATACATCACTTGAGTTAATGGTAATGATAGTTCATATTTTCAAGAGTTGAAAATTTAAGACATGAATTTTCATTATTAACTTATAAAATGCTCTCGACCGTAGGATCATCATAAGGATGGTGAATGATCGAAAAGGTTGGTGTATGATTGCTTCTTTTGGATAGATGAGTCTTAAGTCTATGGTGTGAAGACACCGAAATGAGAGTATAGATACTCGTTAAAGAATGAGGGCACTGAGCGTGACTACCTCGAGCAGTCATGAGGAAGTCTACCTTCTCATCGATGACTGGCTCGAAGCTACAGTAGTATGTCTGGTTCTTTGATTTGAGGTGCATCGGCAATTCACCTTGAGGGTGTTGTAGATTGACTACAACATAACTTAGTCTCCTAGCCATTCGAAATCTTAAGGTGTATGTCGGCTATAGCATGTTCATTATAGGAATTGGATTGCATCGATAGGGGATCTATCTACCTTGGTAGATGAGGAGTAGTCCTATGATGATCATGAGAATCAAGTTCATAAGCCCATGGGTATGGCAGAGTGAAATAATAGAAAGAGTTTCTATTAAGATTTTCACATTGGACTTGAATCGAATGATTAATTCATATGATGGAAATTAGGGTTTGACGAGATCACCTTAACCCTAATTCGATTGGAACTCAAGATAGAGGAATGTAATCGCATAGGTAACTACGCCGAGTGGTTTGCTTTCAGTTTTGATGGGTTGCCACCATATGCTACTAGGTGTCACTGATGGATTTTGGGAGTAATTAGAATGATTTGGATGATCGATCATACTAGTTGTTTGAATCAAAAAAGTTCTGATCCATCAAAAGGTATTTTGATGATGTCGATGATAGAGATCGTGACATATCCCATTACCATATGAAACCGAACCTAACTGGGTCACACAAACATGAGTTTGGATTTGAATATCATCAATTGGATTAACCTAGCTCAATTGATTTGAATAAGATTCAATTAGGTTCAAGAAAATCATTTTAGCATATGAATGAGCCTAATGTTCTCCTTTAACAATCATTAAAGCTTGTCTCGACTGAGCCAAATGTATTTGGGCTTACTCAAGAATCTTTACTTAGTCTGATTGGAGCTTATCCAGGTCAAAAAAGTGTTGCCTTAATTTATGAGATAAATTTAAGACAACAGCTGCCATTTTTCATCACCTGCTAAATCTTGTCTTCGAACATTGGTCAAATGTTGACCCTGGACACAGACATCTGCCCATGTATCATGCACCCATAGGAGAGAACCTGAGAACTTGTCCACCTGCTAAAAAGAAGTTAGAAAGGGGGCGCATTCCTAGGGAGGAGTGCGCCCCATGAGGATAAATGATGGAGTCCCATATAGATGGGACTCCAATTGCTTCAGGGGATTAAATTGTGTGACACCAAGAAGACTTGTTTGACCCAGTCTTGGTGCCACCTATGGAAAGTTTTGAGGGTCACTAATTTGATTGGATCAGATGATGTCATCCCACCAATCAGATTTAGATCTGATTGCACAAAAGGCCGTGATTGGCCAGGATGATGTGGCACTGCATGGCGCAGCAGGATCTATATAAACCTTATCTACGCCTAGAATTCAATTCTTCTACCTTTAGCCCATGCCACATAGCCCCTCTCCCTCCTTCTCCATGCCACCCTCTGGTCCTCTCTCTCCTCTCCACATCCAAGGCACTTTGGGCATGAAGAAGGTGCGATCCAAGCAAGTGAAAGGTGCCAGGAAAGAAAGAAGGCAGCACTGTTGCAAGAGACAACAGCTGTTCTTCAAAAGCCATTTTGAAGAACTTCAAGATCAGATCTAGATCTGATTTTTGGAGGATTGATTGAGAAGGAGAAGATCTTCGGATCCTAACCGAGTGAAAATCTTATCCAAAATAAAGGTATAATTAAATTAGATTTAATTTTTATTTTTATTTTTATTATCAGATCAATAAGATTAGATCTGAAGAGTCTTAGATCTGGTTAGGATCTTTGAGAAAAATTTTTGAAATATCCCTCCTGATCCAATTAGATCTGAACAAATCTGATCCAAAAAATAAGATTTTCCCTTCACGAACTTCATGGCTTTAAACCATTGATCAGAGTCAGACCTCTACATGGCATCCATGTGGATGATCAGATCCTCATCATTTTCATCGAGTTCGATAGGATCACCATCCCAAACCAAAAAACCATAATATCCATTCGGTTGATGCGGTACTCTACCGGATCACCTCAAGGGTGCATCTACAGTGGGCTCTGGGTTTGATCTTATCAAATCTAGTTCTGTAGATTCACTAGAATGTGTCGCTCACATTAGAGGTAGTTATTCCTTCCATAAGGAACTTTTTTTCTAAAAGGACTATCCTATTGTTGATGATCACTTTTTGCTCTTCAATATGGTAGAAGTAATAACCCCTAGTTTTCTTGGGGTATCCTATAAACAAATACTTTTTGGACCTAGGTCCAAGCTTTTTTGGCTATAAATATTTTTATAAGCTGGACATCCCCAAATCATAAGGTGAGCGAGTGTCGGCTTACTATCAGTCCATATCTCATATGGAGTCTTTACAATAGACTTGCTCGAAATATTGTTCAGAATAAAACAAGCAGTCTCTAATGCATAACCCCAAAAAGAAATTGGCAGACTCGCAAACCCAATCATGGACCAAACCATATCCAACAAGATTTGATTCCTCCTTTTGGATATACCATTATGCTGTGGTGTTCCAAGAGGCTCCTTTATGAGAGAATCACATTCTCTCTTAGATATATCAAAAACTCATTGGAAAGGTATTCATCTCCTCAGTCAGATCGAAAAGTTTTAATACTCTTCCCAAGTTATTTTTCTATCTCATTTCGATATCACTCAAACATTTCAAACAAATCAAATTTACTCTTCATAAGATAGGCGTACCCATATCTAAATAGATCATCAGTAAATATAATAAAATAGTAGAACTCACCTCTAACACGTGCTCATAGGTTTACATACAACAGTATGTATTAGACCCAGAAGCTCAGTGGCCCATTCACCATGTTCAATAAAAGATGATTTGGTCATCTTACCAATAAGGCAGGACTCACAGATAGTCAATGATTCAAAATTATCGATGTCAAGAATATTCTTCTTGACTAACCTATTAATCCTATTCTTATTTATATGACCTAGTCGATAGTACTAAAGATAGACATTAGAAACATGATCTAGTTTTGGGTGTTTGCTTGACGTGTACATTACACTAATAGACTATGACAAAATATAAATACCATTTCACCTGTATGCCATAACAGCATCACCATGCTTCTTGGTTAAGAAGACAACCAACACTTATGGCACATAATGACCTACTCTTGATTAACATTGTTGTTCTAAGTAACAATAAATCATTTGGTTGCAATCAGTTTAAGGATTAAATGATAAATCATCCTTTGTCATGTCAAAATAGTCCTAAGGACTTCATCATAAAGAGTTCATTACCAAAAGATGCACAAAGTGATGAAATTATCAGAATAATAATTTTATTCAATTAAAATTTAAGTATAAATTATATTTAGCTCAACCATCTACATCATAGATGATTGACTTTAGAATACATTTTTCAACAATGAGTTCACCTTAACCCTAATCCTATCGAGCTTAAGATAGAAGAACCCAATCACACAAGTAGCTATACCAAGAGGTTCGCTTTTAGTTTTGATGGCTTGCCACCATATACTGCTAGGTGTCACTGATTGATTTTGAAAGCAATTAGGATGATCCGAATGATTGATCATTCTAATTGTATGAATCAAAAATGTTCTAGTCCATCGAATGGTGTTTTAATGATATCGATGATGGAGATCGTGATATATCTCATTACCATATGAAAGTAAACCTAACTAGATCACACAAATATGGATTTGGGTTTGGATGTGATCAATCAAGCTAATCTAATTTGATTGATTTGGATTAGATCTAATTAGGTTCAAGAAAATCATGCTAGCACATGATTGAGCCTAACTTTCTCCTTCTGTGGTCTTTCTGGTTCATCTCGGCTAAGCCAAATTGGTTTAGACTCACCAGAGAACCCTATATGGGTTTGTCTTTGTCTGATCAGAGCTTATCCAGATCAAAAAAGGATGGTCTTAATCCATCAGATAGAAATAAGAAAAGACCTACTAAATCCTATCGCCACATGCCATTTTCTATCACTACCGAGACATAAGATGTCTCAATGCAGGAAAGAAAGAGGCAGGGGCATGCGCCCCCTTTGGACATCTCCTTGGGGCACACGCCCCCTTGGATTCCACGCACAAAAATGTGTGCACACCCCTAGTTGGCATGCACACATGGAGAAAAGGGAGGAGTCCCATACAATGGGACTTTAGGAGGTGGGACTCCAGGGATTATTTGATGGAGATGGACTCCTGGACGCCAAAGAGGTTGGGCCTATCCATCTATGGTGCCACCTATAGAGAGTTTGAGGGGTCTCTAACCTGATTGGATTAGGTGATATCACTCCACCAATTAGATTGAGATCTAATTGAGTCGAACAATATGATTGGTCGAAGTGATGTGGCATTGCATGGCACAGCAGGATCTATTTAAGCCCTGTTTGCATCGAGGGTTGAGAGCTTTTGCCCATCCTCCACACTGCAAGGCTGCCCTCCTCTCTTCCATGCCTTCCTCTGATCCTCTCTCTCCCTTCTCCATGCCCATGGAGTTGGGCACAAGTCCAAGAGTAGACCAAGAAAGATTGGCACCCAGGTCGGGAGGAAGATAAGACTATTTCGAGAGACGACTGCTGCTTCTTCAGAAGAGTTTTTGAAAAAGATTTAGATTAGATCCAGATCTAATCTTTGGAGCCTTAATTCAAAAGAAGAGGACCTCTAGATCCTATCTAAGTGAACTCTTGTAGAGTCAGGCACGTGCATGGCTCGATCCAGAACCTCAAGAGTAACAGGATCATCTCAGGGTAATCGGATTATCCTAATCAGGTAACAATGGTTGTTTCCTTATTTAGATTTATTTTTTTATTTTTAATATTAAATTATCATAATTAGATATAAGAACTCTTAGATTTGATCAAATTATTTAGAAATTTTTTATAAAAATCTGCCTCAGATCTAATCAGATCTGGACGATCCTACGGTGGAAAATAGAGATTTATCTTCAATTGGTATCAGAACTTGGTTATCAGTTTTTTAAATCTATTTTAGATTTGATTTTATTTTTATTTATGATCTAATACTAAAAACTTTTAGATGTCACATTAGATATGATTAGATCTAAAATCAAAAAATTAAAAAAAAATTAATTAAATGATTTAGATCTATAATGTATGAGATGCATAACTAGACTAGGTATAGAATAATTCTATGTATAGTCTAGTGTAATCATGTATTTAATTTAGTTAAATATAATTTTTGATCTATTTTATTTTTATTTTTTTGATATTATAAATATTGTAATCAGATCTAAAAAATAAAAAATATAATTTTTAATTTATTCATATGAGATATGAAATATTTATATTTAGACTAGTTGTAGAATAGTTCTATGAACTATCTAGAATTATTTTATTTTAATGTGATCAATTTAAATTCTATTTTTTAGATATTATATGTGATATATCACATATGAAAGAATGCATGTTTAATTAAGTTATGATACATGAGATGTATGCAAGGCATGTATAGGTTAGATTATTAATTATATATGTGATATATAGTTTAGATTTAACTTTTTTTGTAGTAGAAAATATATTTTTTATTAAGACATTTTTCTTCGCCATCCAGTCATAAGAATAAAGTAAGATTTAAAGGCCCTCTCCTCTCATTCGATGGGATATTCTTATGGCGTGTAGAGGTGCTGCACATTCATCCTTAATCAAAAAATAGAACTTATTTTTTTGCAAAATTTTAGGTCCTAAAATCCAAGGATTTTAATACATGTTTTTATTTATGAACCCAAACTTAATTAAGAATTAAGATTATGAAACTAATTAGGTCTAAAATTATGAATTTTAAGATCTAAGACACCTTCATAAATTTGGGTTCAGGCTTGGGTAGTTTAATTAGGTCTAGCAGCTAATCAAATCGAATCAAGAGTTGGTTAGGTGGGATCAAGAGTGCTTAGAATTGACTAGTCCAATAGAATTAAGTTTGGGTCAAGGTTGACTCACATTCACATATGGTTGACTAAGTCAAAACCAAATTTGGCTTTGTGGTTCGAGCCTAAATTGTAGGCTAATCTGATTGATTCTGGTTAGACAATTAGTGTCTAAGGTAAGTCTGGTAGATATGATCGACTAATTTTTTAATTAGGAGCTACTCAACCTGAATGCATTCTTGTCGAGTTAATGGCATATCCCTTCCACCGATCTCACTTACCTGGACATTTGTGTTGATCCAATTTTGATTAGTGGTGTCTAATAATTT
Source organism: Cocos nucifera (assembly GCA_006176705.1). Lineage (NCBI taxonomy): Eukaryota > Viridiplantae > Streptophyta > Magnoliopsida > Arecales > Arecaceae > Cocos > Cocos nucifera. Next base: position 86,584 of record QRFJ01005182.1, read on the forward strand.
GATTTAACCCATGCCACTAGATTAGTCATAATTGTTATGACTAAATCAAGTCATGTTTAAAGAGATCAAAATTAAATTTTTCTAAAAAAATATTAAGTCATAGATCTTCCACCATTGTAGATGTGCGGACCCTTCCCGGGATTGATTGTTCTCGACTAGTTATAGTGGTTCAGTTGCACTAAAAAATGCAACCATGTCTATTAGGCATTGGATGCTATGGGTTGGAGGATGGGTTGGGCTCAATATTTTTGATATGGTGAGGAATCCAATCAGAAATCCAATTTGTATAAATGGTGGGTTTGACTTAACTATGAATTGGATCAATATTTTGGACATGATGAGATTCATGAATTAGAGACTAGGTTTGGATGCACCATGATTAAAGAATCATTAGATAAGAGTTATCTACTCATCGATTGACCCAACACCAATAACTATTAGGTGAGATGGTGAGCCTGTCAGTAGGACTGCACCATCTAATAGAAATCAATTGATCGTCGAGATTTTTGCATCTCTACCAAGGGAGTGTGGAGATCCGAGTAAATAGTTGAAGCCAATTTATTTAAAAATGAAAGCCCTAAATAAATTGGTTATGTCTAATTAAAAAATCTAACTAGAAACTTTGACTCTCTACAGAAAAATATCTGCATCCAACCCACTAGTCTATATCCTGGACAACCATAAACTAATCGGATCCAACTATAAGGATTGGCTTTAAAACATTAAACTTATTTTGGATTCTGAGAAGTTGACTCATGTGTTGGAATAGGATCCTCTAACTTTACCAGTCCAACCATCCGTTGAATAGAGAGCATCTCTAGAAAAGTGGATGGATGATGATAATAAAGCCAGGTATTATATGATGGGCTCAATGTTTGATGAGCTCCAGCGCCAACATGAAGGCATAAAAACTAGCCATCAAATATTGGCTCATCTGTAAGAGTTGTTTGGTGAATAGAGTTGCATAGCCAAATATCAAGTCACTTGAATACTTTTTAAGGCTCAGATGTGTGTGTTAGATATATGTGCCCTTGAAGCCAGAATTGGCTGACACTTGTAATACACTTCTAGGGGTAAAATTGTAATTTTGACTAAAATCAGTAAATGGGTTATTTTCTATCACATATGTATATTTAGTGTCTGTGATACATCCTTTGAGTTAATGGCAATGATAATTCATATTTTCAAGAGTTGAAAATTTAAGACATGAATAATCATTATTAACTCATAAATTGCTCCCGACCGTAGGATCATCACGAGGATGGTGATTGATCCAGAAGGTTGGTGTACAATCGCTTCTCTTTAGTAGATGAGTCTTGAGTCTACGGTGTGGAGACATCGAAGTGAGAGTACAGGTACTCATTAGAGAACGAGGGCACTGAGCGTGACCACCTCGAGTAGTCATTAGGGAGTCTACCTTCTCGTCAATGACTGACTCGATGCTGCAGTAGTGTGTCTGGTTCTTTGACCTGAGATGCATCGGCAGTTCACCTTGAGGGTGTTATAGTTTGACTACACCATTACTCGGTCTCCTAGCCATATGGAACCCTGAGGTGTATGTTGGCTATAGCATGTTCATTGTAGGAACTGGATTGCATCAAGATGGAATCTATCTACCTCGGTGGTAGAGGAGTAGCCCTATGATGATCATGAGAATCAAGTCCAGAAATCCATGGCCATGGTAGAGTGAAATAATAGAAAGAGTTTCTATTTAGATTTTCACATTGGACTCGAATCGAATGATTACATCATATGACAGAGACTAGGGTTTGACGAGTTCACCTTAACCCTAATCTGATCGGGGCTCAAGATAGAAGAACTGAATCACACAGGTAGCTGCACCAAGAGGTTCGCATTCAGCTCTGATGGGTTGCCACCATATACTGCTAGGTGTCACTGGTGGATTTTGGGAGCAATTAGAATGATTTAGATGATCGATCATTCTAGCTGTTCGAATCAGAAGAGTTCTGATCCATCGAAAGGAGTTTCGATGATGTCGATGATAGAGATCATGACATATCCCATTACCATACAGAACTGAACCTAACTGGGTCACACAAACAAGGGTTTGAATCTGGTGATCATCAATTGAACTGATCTAGTTCAATTGATCTGAATGAGATTCAATTAGGTTCAAGGAAATCGTGCTAGCACTCGATTGAACCTAACGTTCTTCTTTTGCTATCATAAATAAGTTGTCCTGTCTGAGCCAAAGGAGTTTGTGCTCAATCAGAGGCCTTCATATGGTCTGACTGGAGGTTGTCCAAGTCAGAAAAGGTTGTCTTATTTGTAAGACATTACCTGCCATTTTTGGTCACCTGCCATTTCTTATTCTTTGACTTTGGTCAAAAGTCTACCTTTGACTGGTCAAATGTTGACAATTGACCCTTTGACTTTTGACCACATGTCATGCACCTATTGGAGAGATAGTGGGGGCCTGTCCCCCTGCCAGAACCTGGCAAGGAGGAGGGCACACACCAAAGGAGTTTGTGCTCAATCAGAGGCCTTCATATGGTCTGACTGGAGGTTGTCCAAGTTAGAAAAGGTTGTCTTATTTGTAAGACATTACCTACCATTTTTGGTCACCTGCCATTTCTTGTTCTTTGACTTTGGTCAAAAGTCTACCTTTGACTGGTCAAATGTTGACCATTGACCCTTTGACTTTTGACCACATGTCATGCATCCTATTGGAGAGCTGGTGGGGGCCTGTCCCCCTGCCAGAACCTGGCAAGGAGGAGGGCACACGCCAAGGGTGGCGTGAGCCCAAGTTTGGAGGCGCCTAGGAGTCCTTGTTGGACAAGGACTCCACCTCTCTTTTGGATTCCAATTAGAGTTCTCCCTAAAACCAACTTTGACTGGTCTTAGGCATCCCTCTAAGGAGGAATCCAGGGGTCTCTATTCCCACCAATCAGATTTAGATCTGATTTCACAAAGGGTTGTGATTGGTTGGGAATAAGAGGAGCTTGGATCACAGCTCAGTCTATAAATAAGACCCTGTGCCCAACTCAGAACACAAGTAATTGAATTGAGATCAAAGTTCCCCATGCCCCAAGGCTGCCTCTCCCCTCCTTCCTCCATGCCATAACCATCTTCTCCCCTTGCTCTCCACATCCAAAAGGAGTTTTGGACCTTGGTTGGTGCGATTCAGATCAAAGAAAGGCGATCAAAAGCAAGAAGGCTGCACTGCTGCAAAGGACGACTGCAGATCTTCAAAAGGAGTTTTGAAGATCCTCCAGATCAGATCTAGATCTAATTTTTGGAGGTATGATAGAGAAGAAGAGGATCTCCAGATCCAACCTGAGTGGATATCGGTAGAGGTCAGGCGCTTGCGTGGCTAGATCCAGAACTTTCCGCTGCAAACAGGATCATCAACAGGGTAATAAGATTATCCAAATCAGGTAAATTAAATTTGATTTAATTTATCTTTATTTTATTTTTATTATTAAAATAATAAAATTAGATCTGAAACATCCCAGATCTGATTGGGATCGAGAGAAAAATTTTGAAATATATCTCTCGATCTGATCAGATTTGAACAAACCTGGTCCGAGAAATCAGAATTTTCCTTCAGTGTGATGGACAGTCGGTCGAAGATCATTGTCTAATGATGATCAAGGACTTAGAAGAGCTTGAAAAGCTCGGTATCAAGTTAGATCAAGATCTATAGATTGATATAATTCTGTAGTCTTTGACTAATGTATATGGGCAGTTCATCATGAACTATCATATGCATAAACTTCAAAATACCTTGGCTAAACTTATGAACATGTTGGTTATTGCTGAGCTCTTTATGAAAGTTCAAAGGGCTCAATGACTACTGTGGAGTGGACTTCTTTCAAGATAAAGTCTTTCAGAAAGAAGAAGAAGTCTGCAAAGAAGAAGAAGACTGAAGGAGGGAAGAAGAAGAAGGCAGAGTCGAAGAAAAAGTTTGCTGATAAAGAAAAAATTTTTCATTACAATACTGACGGCCATTGAAAGCAAAACTACCCTCTATACGTGGCCAGCCTGAAGAACAAGAAGGAGATAGGTCCTTCTGGAGGTATGCTTATTATAGAATCTAACCTTACGGTTTCTTCTACATCTAGTTGGATGCTTAACTCTGGTTTGAGTGCTCACTTGTGCACTTCTATGGAGGGTCTTGAGGAGAGCAGGAAGCTGAGGGATGGTGAGATGATCCTACGCATTGAAAATGAAGCAAGAGTTATTATTGTGGCCGTGGAAACCTATTCTCTTCAACTACCATTAGGATTTGATTTAGTTCTTAGGAACTATTTTTATATATTTGCAGTAATTAGAAATTTGATTTTTGTTTCATATTTAGCACAGGAAGGCTATGTAATTAATTTTTTTAAGGACTATTATAATATTCTTTTTGAAAGAAATAAAATTACAAGTGATTTTTCTATAAATGATCTCTATTAATTACATATTAATATTTCTATTTTCAATATCGAGCAAAATATGAATGCAATAGGATCAAAGCGACCTAGGGATAGTCTAAATGATATGTATCTTTGGCACCTTAGGCTAGGTTATATAACTGAAGATAGGGTTAACAAATTAGATAAATTTGAGCTATTGAGTCCATTGACTTTCGAGTCATATCTGATTTATGAATCACGCCTTCATGGCAAAATGACCAAGCTCTTTTTTATAGGACATAGGGAAAAAGCCACAGACCTACTTGCCCTGATACACACGGACATTTATGATGTGCTGGCCAGAGGTAATTGTATCTACTTTATCACCTCTATCGATGATTTATCTCAATATGGATATATGTATTTGATGCAACATAAGTTTGGAACCTTTGAAAAGTTTAAGAAATTTAGACTCAACGTAGAAAAATAAATAGAAAAACTCATTAAATTATCAGATTAAGAAGGTGAATATCTTAGTCAAAAATTTTTGGACTATCTCAAAGATAATGGCTTAGTCTTATAGTCGGCTCTACCTAGAACGTCTCAACTCAATGAAATTTCAGAACGGAGAAATCAGACCTTATTAGATATGGTCCAATCCATGATGAGCTTCATAGATCTTTCTGAGTTTCTTTGGGGACATAGTCTAATAACCACTATATATTTACTGAATAGGGTTCCTTCTAAAACCATTCCTACCACATCGTATGAGATATGGCATGATAAGAAATCAAGTTTGAGTCATCTCAAAATTTGGGATTGTCCAGCTCATGTCAAGAGATGATACGTGGGCAAGTTAGAGTCTAGGTCTTTTAGAGCTCAGTTCATTGGATATCCTAAAGAGTTGTTAGGATATTATTTTCATCTTCCAGAAGACCATAATGGGATTATGAGTTGACATGCCATTTTTTTTGAAAAATAGTTTATTCAATATGGTGGCATCGAGAGACAGATTAGCCTCGAGGAGAAGGTCTCCAAATAGCAACAAGCTAAGGAACCTATCGAACCCAATCAGATTAAGCCAATTCAAACACTACCTCTTCCACCTCGAAAATCAACTAGGATTTTTCATCCTCCTAAAAGATACTTAGGTACTATTCAAGAGGATGTAGAAAAAATATTTCTCATAAAAAATGGGGTTCATGGTGATGATCCCAAGACCTATGATGGGGCAATATTAGATATCAACTTCGAGAAATGATTAAAGGCACTCAAACCAAGTCTGGACCTTGGTTTAGTACCTATTAGGTATAAATGGATCTATAAGAGAATGATAGGTGCTGATGAAAATATCAAGATATTTAAAGCTAGGCTCGTAGTGAAAGGTTATAGTCAATGCGAAGGCATTGACTATCAAGATACCTTCTCGCTAGTAGCCATGCTAAAATCCATCTACATACTATTTGCTGTTGTAGCTAATTTTGATTATGAAATATGGTAGATGGATGTTAAAATAGTATTCTTGAATGGATATCTTGAGGAAGATATCTATATGGATCAACCACTAGGTTTCACATCCAGTCATACTGATCACAAGATCTACAAGCTGTAAAGGTCCATCTATGGATTTAAGCAAACATCTCGGAGTTGGAATACTTATTTCAATGATGTGATCAAATCATTTGGTTTCATCAAGAATGAGGAGTCATGTGTCTTCAAAAAGATCAGTGGGAGTGCTGTTGTCTTTTTCATATTATACGTGGATGACATCATCCTAATTAGGAATGATATTTTCATATTGATCATGATCAAAATGTGGTTGTCTAAAGAGTTCTCTATGAAAGACCAAGGAGAAGCATCCTTTATTTTTGAAGTTAAGATCTATAGAGATAGACCAAATAGGATGCTAGGACTTTCACAGAAAATGTACAAAGAAGAGGTGCTAAGGAGGTTTAGCATGGAAAACTCCAAAAGAGGTTTAGTATCCTTCAGACATGGCATTGATCTCTCCAAGAAGATGTGTCTCAACACATCTGAGGAGAATGAATGCATAAGCAAGATCCCTTATGCTTCGACAATAGGGAGCCTCATGTATGCTATATTATGTACACGACCTGATATAACCCATGCTATGAGTGTCACGAGTAGGTATTAGTCGAATACAGGAGAAGAGCACTGCACTTGTATAAAATGTATCCTTAAATACTTGAGAAAGACTAAGGATATATTTTTGATCTTTGATAATGGAGAACTCTAGGTTCAGGGGTATGCAGACTCAGACTTTATATCTAACATAGATGATCGAAAGTCGATATCTGGAAGACTACTTATGTGCAATGGTGGTGCTGTCGCTACAAGAGTTCCAAGCAGACTGTGATAGCTGATTTCACCATGAAAGCAGAGTACATCGCTACATTAGAAACTGTAAAGGAGGCATTTTGATGCAAGAAGTTCACCACAGAGCTTAGAGTGATGCCATTGGATGCCATCCTTCTGTACTATGACAATAATGGAGCATAGTCCTAGCTAAGGGGCTGAGGTCTCATCAGAAATCTAAGCACATCGAGTGATGATTCCACTTTATTCGCAATTACCTCAAGAAAGGTTACATCAAGGTCAAGAGAGTTGACTCCATAAACAATACGGTAGATCCACTGACAAAGCCTTTAGGCTAGTAGAAGATCGAAGCCCATCTTGAGAAGATGGGATTTAGATTTGTAGCCTACTAGCTTTTGGTCAAGTGAGAGTTTGTTAGATGTGTGCCCTAGAAGCTAGATTGGCTAAACACTTATAATACACTTCTAAGGGCAATTTTATAATTTTGACTATAAATTAATAAAAAAATTATTTTCTATCATAGTGTGTGTTTAAAGTGTCTGTGATACATCTTTTAAGTTAATGCTAATGATAATTCAAATTTTTAAGAGTTGAAAATTTAAGGCATGAATTTTTATAATTAACTTATAACCTGCTCTAGACCATAGGATCATCACAAGGATGGTGAACGATCTGGAAGGTTGGTGTACGATTGCTTTCTTAGGATAGATGAGTATTGAGTCTATGGTATGGAGACACTAGAGCAAAAGTATAAGTACTAGTTAGAGAATGAGAGTATTGAGTATGACCAACTCGAGCAGTCATAAGGAAGTCTACCTTCTCGTCGATGACTGGCTCAATGCTGCAGCGGTATGTCTGGTTCTTTAACCTAAGGTGCATCAAAAATTTACCTTAAGGGTATTATAGTTTGACTACACCATAACTCAATCTCCTAGCCATTCAAAATTCTATGGTGTATGTTGGCTATAGCATGTTCATTGAAGGAATTGGATTGCACCAATAGAGGGATCTGTATGAAGGAACTAGATCTAGGATTTCAGTGCTAGATCTTAAAATTTTTTCAAAATCTAACAGCAAAAGACTAAAATTAATTAAAATTAATTTTTAATACTAGAGAATACCCTAGATCTAATTTTCATTACATGATTATGGCATGATATTAAATCAAAAATTAAACATAAGGAAGAAAATAAAACATGTTGATCACATAACATGCATCTACACTACATCTAATTCAGGTATGTTAAATAGATCAGATCTATTATCTATGCAAGTTAGATGTTCTAACTTGTTGATCCGAGCATGAGGATGATGTTGTGAGCTGCACACCTATTCGGCCTCTAGGAGTCATCCACACGAGCCCACGAACCACGATCAAAAGTTCGATGTAGGAAATCAATACAGTATGCTAGTATAGTGCTGATCCTTCTTTGATGGTCAATCCGATGCTTCCTTCTTCTGAATCTAGACTCTTCCAAAGATGAGACGAAGAAGAAGAGATTGTAGATCTAAAATACTTCAAATAATCTCAAAAAGGAGGAGGAAAAGAGATGAGCAAGACAACCCAAGAAGAAGACCCTCTTCTTCTTCTCTGTTCTCTCACCTAGATACCTAGTTTAGTGTCTATGAAATCTCCATGCCCCAATATTTTTTCTATTTTATTTTTCCATGCTCCAAAGGTCACTCAATGGTCTAGAATATGTCAAAAAATTAGAGCAAAATTCATCTTATATCGAGAGATATAGAGGAGTCCTTGTTGGGTCAAACTCTTAGTTTAGGAAAGACCTAAATAGGCAACTAGTTGAGGCACCGAACACTTGGGCACCCCCTCCTTTCTTTTTGGCATGGACCACCAACAAAAGTCGCACAAAATACCTTCTTTTCCACAAAATAATTCAAAAAGAAAATAGGAAGAATGGGCAACATGCAAAGGAGTTTTGGTTTCCTAAAACTCTATCTAAAGGAAAGTTCAAATCAAATTCAAACTTCCTCATTTGACTAGGTCCACAACTAATTGCCATAAGAGAAATAGAAAAGTGAAGTGGGCATGCTTGAAGAGTAGGCAAAGGGGGTGTTTGTCACATAAAATAAAGGGAGTGGGCTGTTAGATGTGTACCCTAGAAGCTAGATTAGCTAATACTTATAATACACTTCTAAGGGCAAGTTTATAATTTTAACTATAAATTAATAAAAGAATTATTTTCTATCATAGTGTGTATTTAAACTATATGTGATACATCTTTTGAGTTAATGGTAATGACAATTTATATTTTCAAAGAGTTGAAAATTTAAGACATGAATTTTCATAATTAACTCATAAACTGCTTCTGACCGTTGGATCATCATGAGGATGATCATTGATCTGGAAGATTGGTATACGATCACTTTCTTTGAGTAGATGAGTCTTGAGTCTATAGTATGGAGACATCAGAGCGAGAGTACAGCTACTCATTAGAGAATGAGGGCACTGAGCGTGGCCACCTCGAGCATTCATAAGAAAGTCTACCTTCTCCTCGATGACTGACTTGATGTTGCAGTAGTGTATCTGGTTTTTTGATCAGAGGTGCATCGATAATTCACCTTGAGGGTGTTGTAGTTTGACTACACCATAACTCGATCTCCTAGCCATTCAGAATCTTGAGGTGTATGTTGGCTATAGTATGTTCGTTGTAGTAATTGGATTGCACCAATAAGTGATCTATCTACCTTGGTAGATGAGGAGTAGCCCTATGATGATCATGAGAATCGAGTCCATAAGCCTATGGCCATGGTAGAGTGAAGTTGATAGAAAGAGTTTTTATAATGGTTTCACATAGGACTCGAATCGAAGGATTAATTCATATGACAGATATTGGGTTTGATGAGTTCACCTTAACCTAATCCTATCGAGGCTCAAGATAGAAGAACCCAATCATACAGGTAACTACATGGAGAGGTTCGCTTTTAGTTCTGATGGATTGTCACCATATACTGCTAGGTGTCACTGATGGATTTTGGGAGCAATTAGAATGATTTTGATGATCGATCATGCTAATTGTATAAATCAAAAAAGTTTTGATCCATCGAAAAGTGTTTCATTGATGTCGATGATGGAGATCATGACATATCTCATTACCATACAAAATTGAATCTAACTGGATCACACAAATAAGAGTTTGGGTCTAGATGTCATCAATTAATCTAACCTAGTTTGATTGATTTGGATTAGATCCAATCAGGTTCAAGGTAATCATGCTAGCACATGATTGAGCTTGACTTTCTTCTTCTGTAATCTTTCTGATTCATCGCAACTGAGTCAAATTTAATTTGACTCATTCTTTTATCTTGAATGAGTTTATTTTTCTCTAACTAGAATAAGTCTAGGATAGATTAATTATAATAATTAAATTCATTCCTAGTGCAATTGGACTTGGGTCAATAGTTGACCCAATTAAGAGAATTGAGGGTCATATTATCAAAGAATTTTAGAAATTTTTTTAGAAACTATTTTGCTTAATTTTTTGGATATGTGATAGGGTACGAGTAATTATTTTGATGTGCAAAATTTCATGATTTTTGGAGGTGCCTAGATGAGGTTTTGTTAGAGTTTGATTTAGATCAAACTCTTGAGGGAAGAGTCCTAGACGCACATGGACTCTTCCTTCTCCTTTCATGCTACCACCTTTCAGATGGATTTTTGGCATCAAAATAAGATGGGATCTAGGGTTTTTTGTGGAGATCAGGTTCAGGAGTCCCAATGGTCTAATTAATAAGGTTTTTGATCAAAAAGGAACTCTTTATGACATTATGTCTAGTATAAGAACTCTTCTCACAAAATTGCCTCAATGAAATTTATTTTTTCCACACCCAAATGAGCCTTCCCTCTGATATCCACACCCCCTCTATCCTCACTCTCCATCTCTACTATATGCCTAAAAAGTTAGGCACAAATCTGAGTTGAAGGTCCAAGATTTTTGGCACAAGATTCAGCATTTATGCGACGGTGTTCGTGAGATGAATAGGCAGCTCTCAGAAGTCATTTTGAAGGCTTTTCAAATCAGATTCAGATCTAATTTTTGGAGAAGAGATTCATGAGGAGAAGACATTTAGATCTTGCTCGAGTGGATACCAATAGAGGTCAGGCACATGCATGGCTCCTTCCAGAACCTCAAGAATCAACAGGATCATCGTAGGATAATTGATTATCAAATCATATACTTGAAATTAAATTTGATTTAATTTTATTTTAAACTCTTAATATCAGATCTCTATGATCATATTTGAGAAGTCTTAGATCTAATTAGAATTTTTTTTTAAAAAAATTTAAAATATTTCTTCAGATTCAATCAGATTTGAACGATCCTGTTCTAGAAAAATAGGTTTTTCCTTCAACCGGTATCAGAGCGGGATTGCAGTTATTTAGATCTATTTTAGATCTAATTTTATTTTATTTTTTATCTGATATTAAAAAGTTTTATATGTGATTAGATCTAAAATCAGAAAATTAAAATTAAATCATTTAGATCTAATATGTATGAGATGCTTGACTAGATTGGGAATAGAATAGTTCTATGTGTAGTCTAGTATAATCATATTGTTAATTTGATTAAATATAATTTTAGATCTATTTAATTTTTATTTTTTTGATATTATAATTGTTATAATTTGATCTAAAAATAGAAAATAAAGTTTTTAATTTTTGATTTATTCATTTGTGATATGAAAGGATGCATGTTTAGACTAGCTGTAGAATAGTTGTACAAATTATCTAGAATAATTTTATTTTGATATGATCAAATTTAAATCTATTTTTTAGATATTATATATGATATTTTAGATCTAAAAAATATGCATATTTGATTTAGTGATGATACATGTTATGTATGCAAAGCATGTATTAGTTAGATCATTAATTATGTATGTGATATATGATCTAGATCAAACTAGTTTTGTAGTTTCAATTATATTTCTAATTAAGGCATTCTCCACGGCCATCCGATCATAAGAATAAAGTAGGATTTAAAGGCCCTCTCTTTTCATTCGATGAGGTGTTCTTATAGCGTGTAGGGGTGCTGTGCATTCATCCTTAATCAAAAATTAGAATTTATTTTTTGCCAAACCCTAGATCCTAAAATCCTAGGATTTTGATATATATTTTTTGTTTATGAATTCAAACTTAATTAAGAATTAAGATTATGAAAATAATTATATCTAAAATTAAAAATTTTTAGATCTAATATATTTTCATAAAATTAGGATCGGACTAGAGTAGCTCAATTAGGTCTAGCGGTTGATCAAACCAAATCAAGAGTTGGTTAGGTAGGATCAAGAGTGCTTAGAATTGACCAGCCCAATAGTTGTAAGTCTGGGTCAAAGTCGACTCACAGCCACATGTGATCGATCTAATTAAGACCGTATTTGGCTCAGTGGTTCGAGCCTGGATTATAGGCTAACCTAGTTAGTTCTGGTTCGATAATTTGGTGTCTAAGGTAAGTTTGGCAGATACGATCGATTGGTTTTTAATTGAGAGCTACTCAACTTGAATACATTCTTTTCGAGTTAATGGCATATCCCTTCCACTGGTCTCACTTACTTGGCCGTTTGTGTCAACCCAGTTCTAATTTGAGGTGGCTAACAGTTCGAGCTAACCCATGCCACTAGGCTTGTCATAACTGTTATGACTGAGTCAAGTCTAAGAGACCTAAATTAAATCATCCTAAGAAAAGATTAAGTCAATTGGTCTTCCACTATTGTAGATGTGCGGACTCTTTCCGGGGTTGATTGTTCTCGACTGGTTACAGTAGTTCAGTTGCACTAAAAAGATGCAACCATGTCTATTAGGCATTGGATGTTATGGGTTGGAGGATGGGTTGGGCTCAATATTTTAGATACAGAGAGGGACCCAATTAAGAATCCAATTCGTGCAAATGGTGGGTCTGACTTAACTAAGAAGTGGATCAATATTCTGAACATGATGAGATTCATGAATTAGAGATCAGGATTAGGTGCACCATGATTAGAGAATCATTGGATAAGAGTTGTCCACTCATCGGTTGACCCATCATCAATAACTATTAGGTGAGGTGGTGAGCCAGTCAGTGGGACCGCACCAACCACTAGAAATCAATTGATCGTAAAGATTTTTGCATCTCTGCCTAGGGAGTATGGGCATCCAAGAAAATAATGGAAGCCTAATTTATTTAAAAAATAAAATTTTTAAATAAATTGATTAAGTCTAATTATAAAATCTAACTAGAAACTTTGACTTTCTATAGAAAAATGTCTGCGTCCAATCCACTTGTCCGTATCCTGGACACCCATAGACTGACCAGACCCAACTTCAAGAATCGGCTCTAAAACTTCAAAATTATTTTAGGTTCTGAGAAGTTGACTCATGTGTTGAAATAGGATCTTCCCACTTTACCAGTCCATCCATTGCAGATTAGAGAGCGTCTTTAAAGAAGTGGATGGATGATGATAACAAAGCTAGGTATTACATGTTGGGCTCGATGTCTGATGAGCTCTGGCACCAATATGAAGACATTAAGACTAGCCACCAAATGTTGGCTCACCTGCAAGAGTTGTTTGGTGAACAAAGTCGTGCAGCCAAATATCAAATCACTAGAAGACTTTTTAAGGCTCAAATGCATGATGGGCAGTCGGTCCAAGATCATTATCTGATGATGATCAAGAACTTAAAAGAGCTTGAGAAGCTTGGTGTCAAGTTGGACAAGAATTTGTAGATTGATATATTTCTGCAATCTTTGACTGATGCATATGGGTAGTTCATCATGAACTACCATATGCGTAAACTACAGAATACTCTGGCAGAACTTATGAATATGCTGGTTACTGCTAAGTTTTCTATGAAAGATTCTAAAGGCTCAGTACTTACTATGGAACGGACTTCTTCCAAGAGAAAATCTTTTGAAAAGAAGAAAAAGTCCATGAAGAAGCAGAAGATGGATGGTGGGAATAAAAAGATAGAATCGAAGAAAAAGGTCACTAATAAAGAAAAATATTTTCATTGCAATATAAACGGTCATTGAAAGTGTTACTACCCCTTGTACCTGGCCAGCCTGAAGAACAAGGAGGTAGGTCCTTCTGGAGGTATGCTCGTTATAGAATCTAACCTTATGATTTCTTCTGCATCTAGTTGGATGCTTGACTCTAGTTCTAGTGCTCATTTATGCACTTCTATATAGGGTCTTGATGATAGCAGGAGGCTGAGAGATGGTGAGATGATCCAACATGTAGAGAATGGAGCAAGAGTTGCTGTAGTGGCCGTGGAAATCTATTCTCTGTGATTACCATTAGGATTAGATTTAGTTCTTAGAGACTATTTTTATGTGCCTACAGCAAACAAAAATTTGATTTCTATTTCATGTTTAGTACAGAAAGGCTATGTAATTAGTTTTCTTAAGGACCATTGTAATGTTCTTTATGAAAGAAATAAAATTGCAAGTGGTTTCCTTATAAATGATCTCTATCGGTTATATATTGATGTTTCCATTTTCAATATCGAGCAAAATGTAAATGCCATAGGATCAAAACAACCTAGGGATAGTCTAAATGATAGGTATCTATGGCACCTTAAGGTAGGTCATATAGTGGAAGATAGGGTTAACAACTTGAAGAAAATCGAGCTATTGAGTTTGTAGACTTTGAGTCATATCCGATTTGTGAATTATGCCTTCATGGCAAAATGACCAGGCTTCCTTTTGTAGGACATGGGGAAAGGGCCACAGAACTACTTGCCCTAGTACATACTGATGTGTGTAGCCCATTTGATGTGCCGGCTAGAAGCAACTATGTTTGCTTCATTATCTTTACCGATAATTTATCTTGGTATGGATATGTGTATTTGATGTGATATAAGTCTGAAGCTTTTGAAAAGTTCAAAGAATTCAGACATGAAGTAGAAAAATAAACCAAAATACCTATTAAGATTCTTCAATTAGATCGAGGAGGTGAATACCTTAGTCAAAAATTCCTAGACTATCTTAAGTAAAATGGCATAGTCTCTCAATGGACTCCACTTGGAACACCTCAACTCGATGGGGTTTTAGAACGGGAAAATCAGACCTTATTAGATATGGTTCGATCCATGATGAGCTTCACGAATCTTCCTGAGTTTCTTGAGGGACATAGTCTAATGACCACTATATATTTACTGAATAAAGTTTCCTCTAAAACTATTCCAACCACATCATATAAGATATGGCATGGTAAGAAACCAAGTCTGAGTCAACTCAGAATTTGGGGTTGTCCAGCTCATGTCAAGAGACAACAGGCAGACAAGTTAGAGTATAGATCCTTTAGAGCTTAGTTCATAAGATATCCTAAAGAGTCATTAGGATATTATTTCTACATTCTGAAAGACCATAATGTGATTGTGAGTCAACATGCCATCTTTCTTGAAAAATAGTTTATTCAGGATGGTGGTATCGAAAGATAGATTAGGCTCGAGCAAAAAGTCTCCCAAAAGCAACGAGCTAAGGACCCTACGAAACTAAATCAGATTGAGCCAGTCCAATCACTACCTCCTCCACCTCATAGATCAGAAAGAATTTCGTGTCCTCTTGAAATGTACTTAGGTACTATTTTAGAGGACGTAGAGAAAATATTCCTCATAGAAAATGGGGTTCATGATGATGATCCCAAAACTTAAGATGAGGCAATATTAGATATCGACTCCGAGAAATGGTTAGAGGCAATGAAGTCAGAGATTGACTCAATGCGCTCAAACCAAGTCTAGACCTTAGTAGATCAACCTGAAGGTATAGTACCTATTGGGTGTAAATGGATCTATAAGAGAAAGATAGGTGCAGATGGAAATGTAGAGACATTCAAGGCTAGGTTAGTGGTGAAAGGATATAGTCAATGCGAAGGCATTAACTATCAGGATACCTTCTTGCCAGTAGCCATGCTAAAATCCATCCGCACATTACTTGCTGTTGTAGTCTATTTTGATTATGAAATATGGCAGATGGACATGAAAACAGCCTTCTTAAATGGATATCTTGAGAAAGATATCTATATAGAATAGCCGCTAGGTTTCACATCCAGTGATGCTGATCACAAGGTCTGCAAGCTGTAAAGATCCATCTATAGACTTAAGCAAGCATCTCAGAGCTAGAATGCTCATTTCAATGATGTGATCAAAATATTTAGATTCATCAAGAACGAGAAGGAACTATGTACTCAAAAAGGTCAGTGGGAGCATTGTTGTCTTCCTCGTACTATACGTGGATGATATCCTCCTTATTAGGAATGATATTTTCATATTGACCTGAGTTAAAATATGATTATCAAAAGAGTTCTCTATAAAAGACCTAGGAGAGGTATCTTTTATTTTAGGAATTAAAATCTATAAGGATAGACCGAATAGGATGCTGGGTCTCTCATAGAAAATGTACATAGAGGAGGTACTAAAGAGGTTTAGCATGAAAAACTTTAAGAGGGTATTGGTGCCCTTCAGACATTGCATTCATCTCTCTAAGAAGATGTATCCTAACACACCTGAGGAGATTGAACACATGAGCAAGATCCCTTATGCTTCGATAATAGGGAGCCTCATGTACGCCATGCTATGTACATGACCTGATATCGCCCATGCTATGAGTGTCACGAGCAGATATCAGTCAAATCCAGATGAAGGGCACTGAACTTCTATGAAATGTATCCTTAAGTAATTGAGAAGGACTAAGGATATATTCTTGATTTTTGGTAATGGAGAACTCTAGGTCCAGGGTTATATAGACTCAGATTTTGTCTAATATAGATGATCGAAAGTTGACATCTGGTAGTCTGTTTGTGTGTAATGGTGGTGCTATTAGCTGGAAGAGTTTCAAGCAGACTGTGATAGTAGATTCCATCATGGAAGTAGAGTACATTGCTGCATCAAAAGCTGCAAAGGAGGTGTTCTTGTATAAAAAGTTCACCGTAGAACTCAGAGTGATGCCATCAGATGCCGTCCCTCTGTACTATGACAATAATGGTGCCATAGCCCTAGCTAAGGAGTCAAGGTCTCATCAGAAATTCAAGCACATCGAGTGGCATTTTCACCTCATCCATGATTACCTCGAGAAGGGTTACATCAAGATCAAGAGAGTTGACTCCATGAATAATGTGGTAGATTGATTGACGAAGCCTTCAGGCCAGCAGAAGATCGAAGCCCACCTTAAGAAGATGGGACTTAGATTTGTAGCCACTTAATTTTAGGTCAAGTGGGAGTTTGTTAGATGTGTGCCCAAGAAACCAGATTGGCTAACACTTATAATATACTTCTAAGGGCAATTTTATAATTTTGACTATAAATTAATAAAATAATTATTTTGTATCATAGTGTGTATTTAAAGTGTATGTAATACATCTTTTGAGTTAATGGTAACGACAATTCATATTTTTAAAGAGTTGAAAATTTAAGACATGAATTTTTATAATTAACTCATAAACTGCTCTTGACCATAGGATCATCATGAGGATGGTAATTGATCTGAAAGGTTGGTGTACGATCGCTTTCTTTGAGTAGATGAGTCTTGAGATAATGGTGTGGAGACACCAAAGTGAGAGTATAGGTACTCATTAGAGAATGAGGGCACTGAGCGTGATCACCTCGAGCATTCATAAGGAAGTCTACCTTCTCGTCGATAACTAGCTCGATGTTGCAATAGTGTATCTGATTTTTTGACTTGAGGTGCATCGATAATTCACCTTGAGGGTGTTATAGTTTGACTACACCATAACTCGATCTCCTAGTCATTTGGAATGCTGAGGTGTATGTTGGCTATAGTATGTTCATTGTAGGAATTGGATTGCACCAATAAAGAATCTATCTACCTCGATAGATGAGGAGTAGCACTATGATGATCATGAGAATCGAGTCCATAAGCCTATGGCCATGGCAGAGTGAAGATGATAGAATGAGTTTCTATAAGAATTTCACATAGGACTCGAATCGAATGATTAATTTGTATAACAGATATTGGGTTTGATGAGTTCACCTTAATCCTAATCCCATCGGAGCTTAAGATAGAAGAACCCAATCACACAGGTAGCTGCACCAAGAGATTCACTTTTAGTTCTGATGGGTTGCCACCATATACTGCTAAGTGTCACTGATAAATTTTGGGAGCAATTAAAATAATTTTGATGATTGATTATTCTAATTGTATGAATCATAAAAATTCTGATCCATCGAAAGGTGTTTCGGTGATGTCAATGATGGAGATCACGACATATCTCATTACCATACAAAATTGAATCTAACTTGATCACTCAAATAAGGGTTTGGGTCTAGATGTCATCAATTGAGTCAACCTAGTTCGATTGATTTGGATTAAATCCAATCAGGTTCAAGGTAATCATGATCGCACACGATTGAGCCTGACTTTCTCCTTCTGTAATCTTTCTGATTCATCACAACTGAGTTAAATTTGATTTGACTCATTTTTTTATCTTGAATGAGTTTATTTTCATCTAAGTAGAATAGATCTAGGATAGATTAATTATGAAAATTAAATTCATTCCTAGTGCAATTGGACTAGGGTTAATAGTTGACTCAATTGAAAGAATTGAAAGTCACATGATCAAAGAATTTTAAAAGATTCTACAAAATTCATTTTACTCTAATTTTTTATTGTTTGATAGGATACAATTATACTTTGGGTGTGCAAAATTTTGTAATTTTTGGAGATGCCTAGACTGGGTTTTGATAGAGTTTTATTTGGATCAAATTCTCGAGGGAAGAGTCTTAGATGCACATGGACTATTCCTTATCTTTTCATGCCACCACCTTCCAGATGAATTTTTGACATCAAAACTAGATGGGATGTGGGGATTTTCATGGAGATCAGGTCTAGGAGTTCCAACAGTCAAATTAATAAGATTTTTGATCAAAAAGGAACTCTTTATGGTGCTACGTCTAGTATAAGAACTCTTCTCATGAAGTTGTCTTAATGAAATTTATTTTTTCCACATCCAATGGAGCCTTTCCTCTAATATGCACACCACCTCTATCCTCTCTCTCCCTCTCTTCTACATGCCTAAAAAGTTAGGCACAAATCTAAGTTGAAGGTCCAAGGTTTTTGGCACAAGATTTAGCATCTACGCGATGGTGTTCGTGAGATGAACAGGTTGCCCTCAGAAGTCATTTTGAAGGCTTTTCAAATCAGATCCAGATCTAATTTTTGAAGAAGAGATTCATGAGGAGAAGATGTTTAGATCTTGTCTGAGTAGATACCTGTAGAGGCTAGGTGCATGCATGGCTCCTTCCAGAAGCTCAGGAATGAACAGGATCATCATAGGATAATTAGATTACCAAATTAGGTACCTAAAATTAAATCTGATTTAATTTTATTTTTAACTTTTAATAATAGATCTCTATGATCAGATCTGAGAAGTCTTAGATCTGATTAGGATTTAAAAAAAAAAATTTAAAATATTCTTTTAGATCAAATTAGATCTGAACGATCTTGAGCCGGAAAAATAGGTCTTTCCTTCATGGGCATAGGGGCTTGGTATATAGGTGGTGCAAGATGAATGGATCCTAGTCTTATTAGGATTCCATGTTTGACTTGGTCAAATATGGTTTCTCAAACTAAATCAAATCAAAATTAATTCAATCCAATTAAATTAGATCCTAAACTAATTAAGAACTTAATTAAATTATATTTAATTTTGATTTAATTTTCTAATCAAATTAGAAAATTGGGTCGATCCAAGTCCTAGTTGTACTAGGACTAGTTCTTCCTTGCACTTGACTTATCCAATAAACTAATTGAACTTGATCCAATCAAGTCAAAAAAATATCTAATTAAATTATATTTAATTAGACTTAATTTCTATCCTTTGGCTTAATCAAATTAAGTCAATTAGCAATCTAATTATTAATCGATCCTCTTATAATATTTGCACTAGGTTAAACACCAATCTTATTGATCGTTTAACCCTCGAACGATTCTTAATCATTGATTAACCATCTAATCAGATCGTAAGCTCTAATATGTGTAACCTCATAGGTCCGAACCTATGCTAGTAGCACATGAATAAATTTTTAAATCGATAACCATCTAGGAATGGTACCCAATGGTCGGATAGGTCGAATATGTAGAATAATATTCTTAGAATCCATATGGATATAGTTTTCATATAATTCATTCCATTGATCAAAATGCTCATAGGACACCTCAAAGTTCCACTATCAACTCTGATCAGGCTATCCATATTATATTTCAAAATACTAAATCCATCTCATGGATTATGCTGGCCAAGATTTTGCTATATTAAAATACAATGATACATTCTTCTCCAACTCTTAAAGTGGTCAATTCCATCTTGATCACACACCAACTTTGCAAGTACTTGACTATGCCTAGAATTTTTTTATTATTAAATTAGAAATTTAGTTAGTCTGGTATCCAAGCATAGTGAGTTGCTTGTAAGTCACTAAGGTGATCTCAGGTCTAAGAGACACTTATACCTATATCCCATCAGAGACATTCTTGACAGCAAAATGCTCTGAAGTTGGTCATGTTCAATGACGATGTACCCCTACATCTCACCTATATGCCATACCATTGTCTCCACACTCCTTGGTTAATAGGATAACCAACCTATATGGCATACAGTGACCTATGCTCGGTTGATGCTGTCGTCCTTATTAACAGTCTATCATTTGATCGTGAATAATTTTAAGGACTAATCGATAAATCCTCTCTTTATCGATCCTAAATAGTCCTAAGGACTTCATCATAACAATAGAGTTTATTAGAAGATGAAAAGATGTAATGAAAATATCAAAAATATATTTTATTAATTAATAAATTAATTATAATTACAATATAGCTTAATCATCAATAGATTGATGATTGGCTTTGGAACATATTTTCTAACACTATCTATCTCGGTAGATGAGGAGTAGCCTTATAATGATCATGAAATTGAGTCCATAAGCCCAAGGCCATGGCAGAGTGAAGATGATAGAAAGAGTTTCTATTAGGATTTCACATAGGACTCGAATCGAATGATTAATTCATATGATGAATATTGGGTTTGACGAGTTCACCTTAACCCTAATTCTGTCGGAGCTCAAGATAGAAGAACCCAATCACATAGGTAGCTTCACCAAGAGGTTTGCTTTCAATTCTAATGGCTTGCCACCATATATTGCTAAGCATCACTGATGGATTTTGGGAGCAATTAGGATGATCCTAATGATTGATCATTCTAATTTTATGAATCAAAAAAGTTCTGATCTATTGAAAGGTGTTTTGATGATGTTGATGATGGAGATCGTGATATATCTCATTATGATATGGAACTGAATCTAACTGGGTCACATAAACAAGGGTCTGGATCTAGATGTGATCAACTAAGCTAATTCAGTTTGATTAATTTGGATTAGATCTATTAGGTTCAAGAAAATCCTGCTAACAGATGATTGAGCCTAACTTTCTTCTTCTATAGTCTTTTTGGTTGATCTCGGTTGAGCCCAATTGATTTAGGCTCATCAGAGAACCTTGTATAGGTTTGTCTTTATCTAACTGAAGCTTATCCAGATCAGAAAAGAATTGTCTTAATCAATCAAATGAAAATAAAATAAGACCTGCTAAATGCTATCATCATCTGCCATTTCCTGTCACTATCGAGACATAAGATGTCTCAATGTAGGAAAGAAAGAGGCAGGGGCATGAGCCCCCTTTGGACATCTTCTTTGGGTGCACGGCCCCTTGGATTCCATGCACAAAAATGTGTGCACACCCCTAGTTGGTGTGCACACATGGAGAAAAGGGAGGAGTCCCATATAGATGGGACTCTTGGGATTGTTTATTGGAGATGGACCCTTAGGCGCCAAAGAGGTTGGGCCTATCCATCTATGACACCACCTATAGAGAGTTTGAGGGGTCACTAACCTAATTGGATCAAGTGTCATTACTCCAATCAGATTGAGATCTGATTGAATCAAATAATATGATTGGTCGAAGTGATGTGGCAGTGCATGGTGCAGTAGGGTTTATTTAAATCCTATCTACGCCTACGATTGAGAACTTTTGCCCATCCACCATGCCACAAGGCTGCCCTCCTCTCTTCCATGTCTCCCTCTGATCCTCTCTCTCCCTTCTCCAAGCCTAAGGAGTTGGGCACAAGTCCAAGAGCAGTCCAAGGAAGATTGGCACCCAGATCAGGAAGAAGGAAGTACTATTTTGAGAGACGACTGCTGCTTCTTCAGAAGAGGTTTTGAAGAAGATTTAGATCAGATCTAGATCTAATCTTTGAAGCCTTAATTCAAAAGGAGAAGACCTCCAGATTCTGCTAGAGTGGACTCCGATAGAGACTAGGTACATGCATGGCTCGATCCAGAACCTTAGGAGCGTCAGGATCATTGACAGGATAATTGAATTACCCTAATCAGGTAATAACGGTTGTTTTCTTATTTAGATTTAATTTTTTATTTTTAATATTCGATCACCATAATCAGATCTGAGAATTCTTAGATCTGATCGAATCATTTAAAAATTTTTTAGAAAAATCTACCTCAGATCTGATCAAATCTAGACGATTCTATGGTGGTAAATAGAAATTTTTCTTCACTTTAAATAGGGAGAGAGGTAACAATCCTTATTTAGGTCAAACATCTAGAAAAGGTATGTCCAAATAAGGAAATAGTTAGGGTGCCCAACACTTGGGCACCCCCTCCTACTTTTCAGTCGTGGAACTCTAGAAAAGGGCGCACATTATTACTTCTTTTCCAACAAAAAAGTTAGAGGGAAAATAGGGAGTGGGCGACATATTTGGGTAGGAGTTTTGGTTTGTTAGGATTTTATCACATAGAATTCAAAATCAAAACAAACTACCTTTCTTTGACTTGGTTCACAACAACTTGTCGTGTAGGAAGGAGAGGGAGAGATGGGGCATGCATGAGATACCTGGGCATGAAGAGTGTTGATGCCAAAACTCTTAAGAAAGGGCATGGGGACATTCGGACTATGGTGGCGGAAGGAGAGGAAATCCTAGTCATACTAGGATTTCTATTTTGGCTTGGTCAAATATGATTTTTGAACCAAATTAAATCAAAATAAATTTAACCCAGTTATAGTTGGTCTTAGTTCAACCAAGACCTTAATTAATTAGATTAAATTAGATTTAATTCTAATCTAATTTCTAATCAAATTAGAAATTGGGTTCATATAAGTCCTAATTAAATAAGGACTAGTTCTTTCTTACAATTGGCTCATCCAATAAACCAATTGAACTTGATCCAATCAAGCGCAAACTAATTCTAATTAAATCATATTTAATTAGACTTAATTTCAACCCTCTGGATTTATCAAATTAAGCTAATTAGTAATTCTATTGCTAATCAATCCTCCTATAGTACTTACACTAGGTTAACATTAATCATATTAATTTTTTAACCCTAGAATGATTCTTATGAAGGAGAAACCCTATTTTCCGGTACAGGATTGTTCCGATCCGATTAGATCTAAAAAAATATTTCAAAAATTTTTCTTCTAAGATCATAATTAGATCTAAAATATCTTGGAGCTGATCCTTTAAGATTTGATATTAAGATTAAAATAAAATTAAATCTAATTTAATTTTATATCTTATTTTGGATAATCAGATTATCCTGCGATGATCCTGATATGTCCTAAGATTCTGGAAGGAGCCATGCATGCACTCAGCATTTATTAGTATCCACTCAGATAGGATCTAGATGTCTTCTTCTCAAGAATCTTTTCTCAAAATATTAGATTTGAATCTAATCTGAAGGACCTTCAAAATAATTTGAGAAGGCTGCTTGTCCATCTCACGAACACCATCGCATAGATGCTGAACTCTTCATAATTTTGATTGGATCTTCCTCTCTGATTTGCACCCAACCATTAGCACATGGAAGAAGGAAAGAGAGAGGATTAGAGAGGGTGTGGAAGATGGAAGGGGTGGCAGCCTTATGCATGAAAAATAAAACTTGCATTGAAGTGCGTTGGCATGAGAAGGATTTATATCAAATACCAATGCCAAAAGGAGTCCCATTTAACCAAAATAACTATTTTATTTTTATCATTGGGACTTTAGGTCTTATTCCCCATGTAGAGTACTAGATCTGTTCTAGTTTTCATGCTAAAAAGACTTCAAAAAAGTGTCGGCATGAGTAGATATGGAGGAGTTCACTGCGCCTAGGACTCTTCCCTCAAGAGTTTGATCCAAATCAAACTCTTTCATAACTCAGTCTAGGCATTTCCAAAAGTTAAAAAATTTTGTACACCCAATGGATGACTCGTGCCCTATCACATATCCCAAAATCAAATCAAAATGATTTCTATAGAATTTTCTGAAAACATTTGATCAGGTGACCCTCAATAGTTTCAAATAGGTCAACTTTTGACCCTAGTCCATTTGCACTATGAATGGATTTAATTTCTACAATTAATCTAACCTGAATAGGTTCCAGTCAGATGAAAATAAACCCATTCAAGATACAAGAATAAGTCAAATCAAATTTGACTCAGTTGCGATTAATCAGAAAGATTACGTAAGGAGAAAGTCAGGCTCAATCGTGTGCTAGCACAATTATCTTGAACCTAATTGGATCTAATCCAAATCAATCAAACTATGTTAGCTCAATTGAATACATCCAGAACCAAATTCTTGTTTATGTCATCCAGTTAGGTTTAATTCTATATGGTAATGAGATATCTCACGATCTCCATCGTCGACATCATCGAAACACCTTTCGATGGATCAAAACCTTTTTGATTCACATAATTAGATGATTGATCATCAAAATCATTCTAATTGCTTCCAAAATCCACCAAATGATATCTAGCAATATATGGTGGCAACCCATCAGAGTTGAAAATAAATCTCTCAATGCAATTACCTATGTGATTGGGTTCTTCTATCTTTAGCCTTGACTGGATTAGGATTAAGGAAAGCTCGTCAAACCCAATATCTGTCATATGAATTAATCATTCGATACGAGTCCAATGTGAAACTCTAATAGAAACTCTTTCTATCATCATCAATCTGCCAGGGCCATGGGCTTAAGGACTCAACCTCATGATTATTATAGGGCTACTCCTTATCGATCGAGGTAGATAGATCTCTTATTGGTGCAATCCAATTTCTATAATGAACATGCTATAGCCAACATACACCTCAGGATTTCGAATGACTAGGAGATCGAGTTATGGTGTAGTCAAACTATAACACCCTCAAGGTGAACCGTTGATGCACCTCAGGTCAAAGAATCAGACACACCACTATAGCATTGAGTCAGTCATCGATGAGAAGGTAGATTTTCTTGTGATTGCTCGAGGTGGTCACACTCAGTACCCTCATTCTCTAACAAGTACTTATACTCTCGCTCTGGTGTCTCCACTCCATAGACTCAAGACACATGTATCCTAAGAAAGTGAACGTACACCAACCTTTCGAATCGATCACCATCCTTGTGATGATCCTACAGTTGGAAGCTATTTATGAGTTAATTATGAAAATTCGTGTCTCAAATTTTCAACTCTTGAAAATATGAATTATCATTATCATTAGCTCGAAGTATGTATCACAGACACTTTAAATACACACTATAATAGAAAATAACTCTTTTATTATTTTATAATCAAAATTATAAAATTATCCTTAGAAGTGTATTATAAGTGTTTAGTCAATCTGGCTTCTAGGGCACACATCTAGAAACTCTCATTTGACCTAAAGCCAATTGGCTACAAATCTAAGTCTCATCATCTCAAGGTGTGCTTCAATCTTCTGTTGGCTCAATGGCTTTATCAATGAGTTAGTCACATTATCTATAGTGTTGACTCTCTCGACCTTGACGTATCCCTTCTCGAGGTAATTATGGATAAGGTGGTATCGCCGCTCGATGTGCTTGAATTTTTTATGAGACCTCGGCTCCTTAGCTAGGGCTATGGCGCCATTGTTGTTGTAGTATAGAGGGATGACATCTGATGGCATCACTCCAAGCTCTTTAGCAAACTTCTTGTACCATAATGCCTCCTTTGCAACCTCTGATGTAGTGATGTACTCTGCTTCCATGATGGGGTCTGCTATCACCTTCTGCTTAGAACTCTTTCAACTAACAGCACCACCATTGCACACAAATAGACTTCCAGATATCAACATTCAATCATCTATATCAGACATGAAGTCTGAGTCTGTATAACCCTAGACCTAGAGTTCTCCATTATCAAAAACCAAGGACATATCCTTAGTCCTTCTCAAGTACTTAAGGATAGATTTTATAGAAGTCCAGTGCTCTTCATCTGGATTCGACTGATATCTACTCGTGACATTTACATCATGGGCAATATCAGGTCACGTACATAGCATGGCATACATGAGGCTCCCTATTGCTGAAGCATAAGAGATCCTGCTCATGCATTCAATCTCCTTAGGTGTGTTGGAATACATCTTCTTGGAGAGATGAATGCCATGTCTAAAGAGCACCAATCCATTCTTGAAGTTTTCCATGCTAAACCTCTTTAGCACCTCCTCTATGTATATTTTCTATGAGAGACCCAGCATCCTATTTGATCTATCTCTATAGACATTAATTCCTAAAATAAAGGATGCCTCTCCTAGGTCTTTCATAGAGAATTCTTTAGACTAGCATATTTTGACTATGATCAGCATGGGAATATCATTCCCAATAAGGAGGATGTCATCCATGTACAGTACAAGAAAGACAATGGTGCTCTCACTGATCTTTTTGAAAACATAGGGCTCCTTGTTCTTGATGAATCCAAATGATTTGATCACATCATTGAAATGAGTATTCTAGCTCCGAGATGCTTACTCAAGTCCATATATGAACATTTGCAGCTTGCAGACCTTATGATCAGTATCACGAGATGTGAAATCCAGCGATTGTTCCATATAGACATCTTCCTCAAGATATCCATTTAAAAATGCCATTTTCACATCCATCTATCATATTTTATAATCGAAATAGGCTATAACAGCAAGTAATGTGTGGATGGATTTGAGCAAGATTACTGACGAAAAAGTATCCTGATAGTCAATGCCTTCGCGCTGACTGTACCCTTTTGCTGCGAGCCTTGCTTTGCATGTCTCTACGTTCCCATCGGTACCTATCTTTCTCTTGAAGATCCATTTACACCCAATAGGTGGATCTACCAAGGTCCAGACTTGGTTCAAGCGCATTGAGTCAATCTCTGACTTTATTGCTTCTAACCATTTCTCGGAGTCGATATCTAATATCACTTCATCATCGGTTTTGGGATCATCACCATGAACCCCATTTTCCATAAGAAATATTTTCTCTATGTCTTCTGATATAATACCTAAGTACCTTTCAGGAGGACAAAAAATTCTACTTGATTTATAAGGTAGAGGAGGTAGTGTCTCTGTTGGCTCAATCTGATTGGGTTCCATAGGTTCCTTAGCTCATTTATCATCGAAGACTTTCTCCTCGAGTCTAATCTATCTTCCGATGCCACCATCTTGAATAAACTATTTTTCAAGAAAGATGGTATGTCAACTCATAATCACATTATGATCTTTCATAAGATAGAAATAATATCCTAATGACTCTTTAGGATATCTAATAAATCGAGCTCTAAAGGATCTAGACTCTAATTTATCCACCTGTTGTCTCTTGACATGGGCCGAAGAACCACAAATTCTAAGATAACTCAGACTTGATTTCTTACCATGCCATATCTCATACGGTATGATAGGAATAGTCTTAGAGAAAATCCTATTCAGTAAATATATAGCGGACTATGTCCCCAAAGAAACTCAGGAAGGTCCATAAAACTCATCATGGATCGGACCATAACTAATATGATCCAATTTCTCCATTCTGAAACTCCGTTGAGTTGAGGCATTCCAGGTGGAGTCCAATAAGAGACTATGCCATTATCCTCAAGATAGTCTAGAAATTTTCGACTAAGGTATTCACATTCTTGATCTGATTGAAGAATCTTAGTGGGTTTTTCTATTTATTTTCTACTTCAAGTTTGAATTTCTTAAACTTTTCAAAAGCTTCAGACTTGTATTGCATCAAATATACATACCCATACCGAGATAAATCATCAATAAAGGTGATGAAGTAGACGTAATTGCCCCTGATTGGCACATTAAATAGGCTGTATATATCAGTATGTACTAGGGCAAGCAGGTCTGTGGCCCTTCCCCATATCTCAAAAAAGGAAGCTCCATCACTTTGCCATGAAGGCATGATTCACAAAATTGGATATGACTCAAAAGTCAATGGAGCACAATAGCCCGAATTTTTCTTCCAATTTGTTAACCCTACCTTCCGCTATATGACCTAGCCTAAGGTGCCAAAGATACCTATCATTTAGACTATCCCTAGATCATTTTGATCCTATGGCATTCATGTTTTACTCAATATTGAAAATAAAAATATTAATATGTAACTGATAGAGACAATTTATAAGAAAATCACTTATAATTTTATTTTTTCATAAAGAATATTACAATGATCCTTAAGAAAATAAATTACATAACCTTTCTATACTAAACATGAAATAAAAATTAAATTTCTGCTTACTACAGGCACATAAAAATAGTCTCTAAGAACTAAATCTAATCTAGACGGTAATCACAGAAGGTAGATTTCCACGACCACAACAGTAACTCTTACACCATTCTCGATGCATAGGATCATCTCACCATCCCTCAGCCTCCTTCTATCCTCAAGACCCTGCATAGAAGTGCACAAGTGAGCACTAGAACCAGAGTCAAGCACTTAACTGGATGAAAAAAAAATCATAAGATTAGATTCTATAACGAGCATACCTCTAGAAGCACCTGCCTCCTTCTTGTTCTTCAGTTGGCCAGGTATAAAGGATAGTTCTACTTTTAATGATCGTCTGTGTTGCAATAGATACATTTTACTTTATCAGCGGCCTTCTTCTTCAGCTCTGCCTTCTTCTTCTTCCTACCATCCACCTTCTATTTATTCACAGACTTTTTTTTCTTTCTGAAAGACTTTCTCTTGGAAGAAGTTCGCTCCACAGCAAGTATTGAGCCTTTAGAATCTTTCATAGAAAGCTCAGCAGTAACCAGTATGTTCATGAGCTCAGCCAAGGTATTCTAAAGTTTATGCATATGGTAGTTCATGATGAACTATCCATATGCATCAGTTAAGGACTACAGAATTATATCAATCTGTAGATCTTGATCTAACTTCACATCGAGCTTCTCAAGCTCTTCTAAGTCCTTGATCATCATCAGACAATGATCTTGGACCGACTGTCCATCATGCATCTGAGCCTTAAATAGTCTCTTAGTGACTTGATATTTGGCTACATGACTCTGTTCACCAAATAACTCTTGTAGGTGATCCAACATTTGATGGCTAGTCTTAGTGTCTTCATGTTGGTGTTGGAGCTCATCAGACATCGACCCAACATGTAATACCTGGTTTTGTTATCTTCATCCGTCTACTTCTCAAGAGATGCTCTCTGATCAGTGGATGGATGGGCTGGTAAGATGCGAGGATCCTATTTCAACACATGAGTCAACTTCTTGGAACCCAAAATAATTTTAAAGTTTTTGAGCCAATCCTTATCGTTGGGTCTGGTCAGTCTATGGGTGTCCAGGATATGAGCTTGTGGGTTGGATGCCGATATTTTCCTATAGAAAGTCAAAATTTCTAGTTAGATTTTGTAATTAGACTTAACCAATTTATTTAAAAATTTTATTTTTAAATAAATTAGGCTTCCACTTTTACTCGGATCCTTACACTTTCTTGGAAGAGATGCGAAAATCTTCACGATTATTGATTTCTAGTGGGTGGTGCGGTCCCACCGACTGGTGCACCATCTCACCTAATAGTTATTGATGATGAGTCAACCGATGAGTGAACAACTCTTATCCAATGATTCTCTAATCATGATGCACCCAAACCTGATTCTAATTTATGAATCTCGCCATGTCCGAAATATTAATCCACTCCTTAGTTAAGTCAGACCCACCAAATGCATGAATTGGATTTTTAATTGGGTTCCTCACTGTATCCAAAATATTGAGCCCAACCCATCCTCCAAACCATAGCATCCAATGCCTAAAAGACATGGTTGCATCTTCTCGGTGCAACTGAACCATTGTATCTAGCCAAAAATAATCAACCCCAAGAAAGGCCCGCATATCTATAATGGTGGAAGATCTTAGACTTAATATTTTCTTTGAAAGATTTAATTTAGATCTCTTTAAACTTGAGTTGACTTAGTTATTACAATTATGACTAACCTAGTGGCACGGATTGGCTCAAATTGTTAGCCACCTTAAATCAGAACTGGGTTGACACAAATGGCTAGGTAAGTGAGACCGGTGGAAGGGATATGCCATTAACTCGACAAGAATGCATTCTGGTCGAGTAGTTTCTAATTAAAAATCAGTCGATCGTATCTACCAAACTTACCTTAGACACCAAATTATCAAATCAGAATCAATTGGATTAGCCTGCAATCCAGGCTCAAACTATGGAGCCAAATTAGGTCTTGACTTGATTGAGTCACATCTCAACGTGATTTGATCTTGACCCAGACTTAATCCTATTATGCTAGTCAAATCTAAGGATCCCACCTAACCAACTGTTGATTTGATTTGATTAACTGCTAGACCTAATTAAGCTATCCATGCCTGAACCCAATTTTATGAATATGTCTTAGATCTAAAAATTCATAATATTTAGACCTAACTAATTTTATAATCTTAATTCTTAATTAAATTTTGGGTTCATGAATAAAATATGTAATAAAATTCTAAGATTTTAAGATCTAGAATTTTATAGAAAAATAAGTTTTAATTTCTGATTAAGAACGAACGCACAGCACTCCTACACATCATAAGAACATCCCATCTAATGGAAGGAGAGGGCCTTTAAATCTTACTTGGTTTTTGTAACCGGACAGCCAAGAGGAATGTCTTAATCAAAAATATAATTTTTACTATGAAACTAGTCAGATGTGAATCATATATCGCATATATAATTAATGATCTAACTTATACATGTTTTGCATTCATCTTATGTATCATGACTAAACTAAACATGCATGCTTTCAAATCTAATATATCATATGTAATATCTAAAAAATAGAATTTAAATTTGATCACATCAAATAAAACTATTCTAGATATTTTATAGAACTATTCTATAACTAGTCCAAGCATGCATCTTTCATATCTCATATGAATAAAATAAAAATTAAAAATTATATTTTCTATTTTTTAGATCTAATTATAATAATTATAATATAAAAAAAGAAATAAATTAGATTTAAAATTATATTTAATTAATTTAATAATATGATTATACTATACTATACATAAAACTATTCCATTCCTAGTCTAGTCATGCATCTCATACACTATAGATCTAAATCATAAAATTTTTAATTTTCTAATTTCAAATCTAATCACATCTAATATAACATCTAAAATCCTATAATATCAGATCATAAATAAAAATTTAATCAGATCTAAAATAGATCTGATGAATAGCCAACCTGGCTCTAATACTAGTTGAAAGGGAAACACTGTTTTCCGACATAAGATCGTTCATATCTGATTAGATTTGAAGGAATATTTCAAAAATTTTTCTTCTAAGATTATAATCAGATCTGAGACATCTTGGATCTAATCCTTTAAAATATGATATTAATATTAAAATTTAATTTAATTTAATTTAATTTCATACCCTATTTTGGATAATCAAATTATCCTACGATGATCCTGATCTATCCAAAGGTTTGGAAGGAGCCATGCATGTGCCTGGCCTCTACCGCTATCCACTCCAGTAGGATTTGAACATGTTCTTCTCATGAATCTTTTTTCTAAAGATTGTATTTAAATTTGATCTAAAGAACCTTCAAAATAATTTGAGATGGCTGCTTATCCATCTCACGAACAACGTGAAGGGAAATCTTGATTTCTCGGTCCAGGTTCGTTCAGATCAGATCAGATCAAGAGATATATTTCAAAAATTTTTCTCTTGATCTCAATCAGATCTCGATATATTTCAGATCTGATTCTTATTATTTTAATAAAATAAAATTAAAATATAAATTAAATCAAATTTAATTTACCTGATCTGGGTAATCCTATTACCCTGTTGATGATCCTGTTTGCAGCGGAAGGTTCTGGATCTTAGCCACACAAGCGCCTGGCCTCTACCAGTATCCACTCGGGTTGGATCTAGAGATCCTCTTCTTCTCTATCATGCCTCCAAAAATCAGATCTGGATCTGATCTGGAGGATCTTCAAAACTCTTTTGAAGATGAGCAGTCGTCCTTTGCAGCAGCGCAGCCTTCTTATTTTTGATCGCCTTTCTTTGATCTGAATCGCACCAACCAAGGTCCAAAACTCCTTTTGGACGTGGAGAGCAAGGGGAGAAGAGACTATGGCATGGAGAAGGAGGGGAGAGGCAGCCTTGGGGCATGGAGAAACTATGATCTCATCATATCTCTTATCTCATACAATCTGAGTTGGGCATACAGGGTCTTATTTATAGACTAGCTGTGATCCAACTCCTCTTCTTCCCAACCAATCACAACCCTTTGTGAAATCAGATCTAAATCTGATTGGTGGGAATAGAGTCCCCTGGATTCCTCCTTAGAGGGTGCCTAAGACCAGTCAAAGTTGGTTCTTAGAAGAACTCTAATTGGAATCCAAAAAGGAGATGGAGTCCTTGTCCAACAAGGACTCCTAGGCGCCTCCAACTTGGGCACACGCCTAGGGTGGCGTGCGCCCTTCTCCTTGCCAGGTTCTGGCAGGGGGACAGGCCCCCACCAGCTCTCCAATAGGTGCATGACATGTGGTCAAAAGTCAAAGTGTCAATGGTCAACGTTTGACCAGTCAAAGGTAGACTTTTGACCAAAGTCAAAGAACAAGAAATGGCAGGTGACCAAAAATGGCAGGTAGTGTCTTACAAATAAGACAACCTTTTCTGACTTGGACAACCTCCTGTCAGACCATATGAAGGCCTCTGTTTGAGCACAAACTCCTTTGGCTCAGACAGGACAACTTATTTATGATAGCAAAAGAAGAACGTTAGGTTCAATCGAGTGCTAGCACGATTTCCTTGAACCTAATTGAATCTCATTCAGATCAATTGAACTAGATCAGTTCAATTGATGATCACCAGATTCAAACCCTTGTTTGTGTGACCCAGTTAGGTTCAGTTCTGTATGGTAATGGGATATGTCATGATCTCTATCATCGACATCATCGAAACTCCTTTCGATGGATCAGAACTCTTCTGATTCGAACAGCTAGAATGATCGATCATCTAAATCATTCTAATTGCTCCCAAAATCCACCAGTGACACCTAGCAGTATATGGTGGCAACCCATCAGAGCTGAATGCGAACCTCTTGGTGCAGCTACCTGTGTGATTCAGTTCTTCTATCTTGAGCCCCGATCAGATTAGGGTTAAGGTGAACTCGTCAAACCCTAGTCTCTGTCATATGATGTAATCATTCGATTCGAGTCCAATGTGAAAATCTAAATAGAAACTCTTTCTATTATTTCACTCTACCATGGCCATGGATTTCTGGACTTGATTCTCATGATCATCATAGGGCTACTCCTCTACCACCGAGGTAGATAGATTCCATCTTGATGCAATCCAGTTCCTACAATGAACATGTCATAGCCAACATACACCTCAGGGTTCCATATGGCTAGGAGACCGAGTAATGGTGTAGTCAAACTATAACACCCTCAAGGTGAACTGCCGATGCATCTCAGGTCAAAGAACCAGACACACTACTGCAGCATCGAGTCAGTCATTGACGAGAAGGTAGACTCCCTAATGACTACTCGAGGTGGTCACGCTCAGTGCCCTCGTTCTCTAACGAGTACCTGTACTCTCGCTCCGGTGTCTCCACACCGTAGACTCAAGACTCATCTACTAAAGAGAAGCGATTGTACACCAACCTTCCGGATCAATCACCATCCTCGTGATGATCCTATGGTCAGGAGCAATTTATGAGTTAATAATGATTATTCATGTCTTAAATTTTCAACTCTTGAAAATATGAATTATCATTACCATTAACTCAAAGGATGTATCACAGACACTAAATACACATATGTGATAGAAAATAACCCATTTATTGATTTTAGTCAAAATTATAATTTTGCCCCTAGAAGTGTATTACAAGTGTCAGCCAATTCTGGCTTCTAGGGCACATATATCTAACAATCTCCCACTTGTCCTAAAGCCAATTGGCTACAAGTCTAAGTCCCATCTTCTCAAGGTGGGCTTCGATCTTCTGCTGGCCCAACGGCTTTGTAAGTGGGTCTGCCACATTATCTGCGGAGTTGACTCTCTTGACCTCGACATAACCCTTTTTGAGGTAATCGTGGATGGGGTGGTATCACCGTTTGCTTGGAACTCTTCCAGCACAAACAGTCTGCCAGATGTCGACTTTCGATCATCTATATCGGACATGAAGTCCGAGTCTGTGTATCCCTGGACTTGGAGTTCTCCGTTACCAAAGACCAACATCATATCCTTAGTTCTTCTCAAGTACTTAAGGATACATTTCACAGAAGTCCAGTGTTCTTCACCTGGATTTGACTGATATCTGCTTGTGACACTCACAGCATGGGCTATATCAGGTCGTGTACATAGCATGGCATACATGAGGCTCCCTATTGCAGAAGCATAAGGGATCTTGCTCATGCGTTCTATTTCCTCAGGTGTGCTGGGGCACATCTTCTTGGAAAGATGAATACCATGTCTGAAGGGTATTAATCCCCTCTTAGAGTTTTCCATACTAAACCTCTTTAGTACTTTCTCTATGTACATCTTCTGTGAAAGTCCTAGCATCCTATTCGGTCTATCCCTATAGACCTTAATTCCTAGAATAAAGGATGCTTCACCTAGGTCTTTCATGGAGAATTCCTTGGACAACCACATCTTGACTGATGTCAACATGGGAATATCATTCCCAATAAGGAGGATGTCATCCACGTACAATACGAGGAAGACAACAGCGCTCCCACTGACCCTTTTGAAAACACATGGTTCCTCTTCATTTTTGATGAAACCAAACTTTTTGATCACATCATTGAAACGAGTGTTCCAGCTCCGAGATGCTTGCTTAAGTCCATATATGGACCTTTGCAGCTTGCAAACCTTGTGATCAGTATCACTGGATGTGAAACCTAGCGGCTGTTCCATATAGATATCTTCCTCAAGATATCCATTTAGGAATGCCGTTTTCACGTCCATTTGCCATATTTCATAATCGAAATAGGCTGCAACAGCAAGCAATGTGCGGATGGATTTTAGCATAGCTACTGGGGAAAAGGTATCCTGATAGTCTATGCCTTCGCGTTGACTATAACCTTTTGCCACCAATCTAGCCTTGAATGTCTCCACATTCCCATCTGCACCAATCTTTCTCTTGAAGATCCATTTACATCCAATAGGTACTATACCTTCTGGTGGATCTACCAAGGTCCAGACTTGGTTTGAGTGCATCGAGTCAATTTCTGACTGCATTGCCTCTAGCCATTTCTCGGAGTCGATATCTGATATCGCCTCGTTGTAGGTTTTGGGATCATCACCATGAGCACCATTACCTACGAGGAACATTTCCTCTACATCCTCTGAAATAATACCTAAGTATCTTTCAGGGGGACGGGAAACTCTTTCCGATCTACGAGGTGGAGGAGGTAGTGTTCTTATTGGCTCAACCTGATTTGGTTCCACTTGGTCCTTAGCTCGTTCTGCTTGTGAGACTTTCTCATCAAGCTTGATCTGCTTTTCCAATGCCGCTATCTTGAATAAACTATTTTTCAAGAAAGATGGCATGTCGACTCACAATCACATTGTGGTCTTCTGGAATGTAGAAATAGTATCCTAATGACTCTTTAGGATATCCTATGAATCGAGCTCTGAAGGACCTAAACTCTAACTTGTCCGCTTGTTGTCTTTTGACATGAGCCGGACAACCCCAAATTCTGAGATGACTCAGACTTGGTTTCTTACCGTGCCATATCTCATACGGTGTGGTAGGAACGGTTTTAGAGGGAACCCTATTCAGTAGATAGATTGAAGTTAACAATGAGTGTCCCCAAAGAAAATCAGGGAGGTCTGTGAAGCTCATCATGGATCGAACCATATCTAATAGAGTCCGATTTCTCCATTCTGAAACCCCGTTGAGTTGAGGTGTTCCTGGTGGAGTCCATTGAGAGACTATGCCATTATCCTTGAGATAGTCTAGGAATTCCCTGCTAAGGTATTCACCTCCTCGATCTGATCGAAGAACCTTAATGGGTTTTCCTGTTTGTTTTTCTACTTCATGTCTGAATTCTTTGAACTTTTCAAAGGCTTCAGACTTGTGTCTCATAAGATACACATACCCATACCTAGACAGATCATCGGTAAAGGTAATGAAGTAGACAAAATTGCCTCTAGCCGGCACATCAAATGGGCCGCACACATCAGTATGTACTAGGGCAAGGAGATCTGTGGCCCTCTCCCCATGTCCAACAAAAGGGAGTTTAGTCATTTTGCCTTGAAGACAGGATTCACAAGTTGGATATGACTCGGAAGTCAATGGACTCAATAGCCCATTTTTCTCCAATTTGTTGATCCTATCTTCTGCTATATGACCTAATCTCAGGTGCCATAGATATCTGTCGTTTGGACTATCCCTAGGTCGTTTGGCATTCACGTTTTGCTCGATAGTTAGAACAGGTACATCAATATGTAGCTGATAAAGACCATTAATAAGGAAACCATTTGCAATTTTATTTCTTTCATAAAGAATGTTACAATGGTCCTTAAAGAAGGTGATCACATAACCTTCTTGTGCTAAGCATGAAACAGAAATCAAATTCCTGCTAGCTGCAGGCACAAAATAACAGTCTTTCAAAACTAAGTCTAAACCAGATGGTAATCGAAGAGGGTATGTTCCCACGGCTACTGCAGCAACTCTTGCTCCATTACCAATGCGTAGGATCATGTCTCCATCCCTCAGCCTCCTGCTATCCTCAAGACCCTGCATAGAAGTGCACAGATGAGCACTAGAACCAGAGTCAAGCACCCAACTGGATGCAGAAGAAACCGTAAGGTTAGACTCAATAACGAGCATACCTCCAGAAGGACCTTCCTTCTTGTTCTTCAGGGTGGCCAGGTAAGTAGGGCAGTTCCGCTTCCAATGGCCGTCGCTGTTGCAATGGAAACACTTTCCTTTGCCATCGGCCTTTTTCTTCGATTCTGCCTTCTTCTTCTTTGATCCTTCCACCTTTTGCTTTTTCACAGACTTCTTTTTCTTTCCATAAGACTTTCTTTTGGAAGAAGTCCGTTCCATAGCAAGAACTGAGCCTTTAGAACCTTTCATAGAAAGCTCAGCGGTAACCAGCATATTCATTAACTCGGCCAAGGAATTCTTGAAGTTTATGCATGTGGTAATTCATGATGAATTGCCCATATGCATCAGTCAAGGATTGCAGAATGATATCGTTCTGCAGGTCCAAGTCCAACTTCACACCGAGCTTCTCAAGCTCTTCCATGTCCTTGATCATTGTCAGACAGTGATCTTGGACTGACTGCCCATCACGCATCTTAGCCTTAAAAAGTCATTTTGTGACTTGATATTTGGCTGCGCGACTCTGTTCACCAAACATCTCCTGCAGGTGAGCCAACATTTGGCGAGCAGTCCCGATATCCTTCATGTTGGCGCTGGAGCTCATCAGACATCGAGCCCAACATGTAATATCTGGCCTTATTATCTTCGTCAATCCATTTTTCCAGAGACGCTCTCTGTTCAACAGATGGACGGGCTGGTAATGTGGGAGGGTCCTGGTCCAAAACATGGGTTAACTTCTCGGAACCCAAAATAATTTTGTAGTTCCTGAGCCAATCTTTATAATTGGGTCCAGTCAGTCTATGTGTGTCCAGGATACGTGCCAATGGGTTGGACGCAGACATATTCCTGTAGAGAGTCAAAGATTCTAGTTAGATACTGTAATTTTGACTTGACCAATTTGTTTAGGGATTTTATTTTTAAACAAATTAGCTCCCACTATTTTCTCGGATCCCTACACTCCCTCTGTAGAGATGCGAAAAATCTCCACGATTAATGATTTCTAGTGGGTGGTGCGGTCTCACCAACTGACTCATCACCTCACCTAACAGTTATTGGTGATGGGTTAGCCAATGAGTGAACAACTCTTGTTCAATGATTCTCTAATCATGGTGCACCCAAACTTGGTCTCTAATTCATGAATCTCACCGTATCCGAAATATTGATCCACTCCTTAGTTAAGTCAGACCCACCATTTGCATAGACTGGGTTCCTAATTGAGTCTCTCACCGTATCCGAAATATTGAGCTCAACTCATCCTCCAGCCCATAGCATCCAATGCCTAATAGACATGGTTGCATCTTCCCGGTGCAACTGAGCCACTGTATCCAGCCGAGAACAATCAACCCCGGGAAGGGCCCGCACATCTACAATGGTGGAAGACCTCAGACTTAATCTTTTCTTAGGGAGAATTGATTCAGGTCTCATTAAACTAGACTTGGCTTAGTCATAACAATTATGACTAACCTAGTGGCATGGGTTAGCTCGGATTATTGACCACCTCAGATCAGAACTGTGTCAACAGATATGGCCAGGTAAGTGAGACCGGTGGAAGGAATATGCCATTAACTCGTACAAGAACGCATTCAGGTCGAGTAGCTTCCAATTAAAAACCAGTCGGTCGTCTGTGCCAAACTTACCTTAGACACCAAATTGTTGAGTCAGAACCAATTGGGTTAGCCTACAATCCAGACTCTAACCTCTGAGCCTAATTAGGTCTTGCTTGATCGTGACTCGATCTTGACCCAGACTTAATCCTATTAGGCTGGTCAATTTAAGCATTGTTGATCCCATCTAACCAACTCTTGATTCGGTTTGATCAACCGCTTAGACCTAATTGAGCTACCCAAGCCCGAACCCAGTATTATGAATATGTCTTAGATCTGAAAATTCTCAATTTTAGACCTAATTAATATTCCATAAACTTAATTCTTAATTAAGTAGGGTTCATAAACAAAATATGCACAATAAATCCTAGGGTTTCAGGATCTAGGGTTTTGCAGAAAGTAAGTTTTGGGTTTCTGATTAAGGACGAACACGCAGCACCCCTACACATCATAAGAACACCCCATCGAATGGGAAGAGAGGGCCTTTAAACCCTTCTTCGTTCTTATGACCGGACGGCCAAGAGGAACGCCTTAATCAGGAACATTCAATACTACAAAACAATATCAGATCTATATCATATATCTCATATATAAAGTAGATCTAATCATGGCATATTTTGCATACATC